>JAODAL010028777.1:0-52772 GCA_025379985.1 Phyllomedusa bahiana | reverse complement strand
CTTAATAAAAAATGTCAATTTTGGTGGCCACCTTTATTTTCCAGCTCTGTTTTAACTCTCTTGGACATGGGTTCACTGGAGCTTCACAGATTGCAGCCATGGAATCCTCATGCACCCCCAGAATGACATCACACTGGGGATCTTTCCCTTACGCCCCCTCCCCCTTCTGTTTAAATATGTCCCACAAAAAACCAAGGGGGTTTAGGTTGGAGAATCTTGGCCAGTCCAGCTTTTTCCCCCTCATTTTCTTAGCAAGACAGTAGTCTTGGAGGTGTGTTGGGGTCGTTTTATATATAAATTACTGCCACTTTTTATTATTTTTTAAACTCCCTCCAGGCAACCACCAAACCCGGTCTCCAATCACGTATATAACATCCAAAAAATGGAACGGGGGCCGTACAAAAAATTTTCTTTATTATTAAAAATTCGTAAAACCATAAACCGTAGTCTTCAAAAATTAACACAAGAGGGAATTATGTTTGGGTTCGGGGAAACCCGTTCAAGCCCGATCCTGTAGCACCGGGGGTGAAGCAAAATTTTTCCTTTCCTAAATTTCAATAGCCGGGGCGGGACCATTTGTCGGCGCCCAAGGAAAAAGAGGGCCCGTTAGAAGCCCGAACTCGGGGGAAAAAAAGGAGTACTCGGAACCAGCGGACTGCCCAAGTGCGCTTTCGGGGGGCCCCCCCCTTCTAAAGCCCCACGTTGCTATTTTTGGAGTTTTTGGGGCGTTATCAGTTAAACTCCCAGGGGCACAGTTCCAAGGGGGGGTCATGCTCTCTTCAGTATGAAACAGCAATTTTGGCTTTCCCAGGGTTCCCTCAATGAACTGACCCCCCCACACCCGGTAGCACCTAACACCCCCAAACCATGAAAATCCCCCCCCCACCAGTTGACTATAAAAGCAATTGTCTTTGTACTCCTATCTGGTTGCTGCTACACACCTTGACAACATCTGAACAAAAAAAAGTTTTCTTGGTCTAAAAGAGCACAGGGCATGGGTTTCCAGTAAACTATGCCTTAGTCTGCTTGTCTTCAGCAAAATGTTTGTGGGCTTTCTTATCATTATTTTTTTGAAAAGTCTTGTTCGAAATGGGGCAGCCCTGCAGACCAATTTGATGCAGTTTTCCGGTTATGGTCTGAGCACTGACAGGCTGCCCCCCCCCTTCCCCTTCAACCTCTGCAGCAATGCTGGTAGCACTCATACGTCTATTTTTAGAGGACAATCTCTGGATATGACACTGAGCACCTGCAGTCAACTTCTTTGGTCGACCATGATGATGAGTGTTCTAAGTGGAACCTGTCTTGTTAAAGCACTGTATGGTCTTGGCCACCGTGCTGCAGTTCAGTTTCAGTGTTGGCAATCTTCTTATAGCCTACGCCATCTTTATGTAGAGCAACAATTGTTTTTTTCAGATCCTCAGACAGTTCTTTGCCATGAGGAGCCATGTTGAACTTCCAGTGGCTGGTATGGGAAACTGTGAGAGCGATAACACCAGATTTAACACACCTACTCCCCATTCACACCTGAGACCCTGTAACACTAACAAGTCACATGACACTGTGGCACAATTTGTCCATTTTCTCTTTGGGGTGTAATCACTTTTGTTGCCAACAGTGTATACATTGATGGCTGTGTGTTGAGTTATTTTGAGGGCACACCAAATTTACACTGTGATACAAGCTGTACACTGACTACTTTACATTGTATCAACATATTTTCAGTGTTGTCCCATAAAAAGATATAATACAATATTAACAAAACTGTAAGGCCTCGTTCACACGGCTTATTTTGCCGCGGATTGGCGCCGTACTGCGCGCCGGATTTGCGCTGCACTACGGCGCCAATCCGTTGGAGTAATTACGGAAAATCCATTTGCTCTCTAGAGAACTGTGGATTCCGTCGCTCCTCCCCGCTCGGTGAATCCGCCGCGGGGGGAGAAAGTGGGCATGCACATTATTTTCGGCGCGGACGCGCCCTAGATAATGCATTTGTCTATGGGCCGGGGAGCGTTCACGCTCCCGCCGCACTCCGCCCCCCCCCGTCCTTCCCTTATTCACGCCGGATTTGTGAGCGTAATACGACTCACAAATCTGTCGGGAATAAGCCGTGTGAACACGGCCTAAGGGGTATAGTCACTTTTGTGACATACTGTATATATGTCTGTGGTGGAAAAGTGACACAATTACAAAACTTATTTTAGTGTCATTTTTGCTGTTAAAAATAATTTAAAAATTTGTTTTCCCTCATTAAAAAAAATAATGTAAAAATTACATAAAAACAAAGCCTAACATATAACAGAAAAGAGTTGCAAAAATTTCTACAATAACCAAGCGCAAGAAAGCGTTATAGAATTCAAACTGTGTGTATTATGGAAAAGGAAAATGTGACCTGTCAGGAAGGAGGGAGAGGGGGATAAATGGCCCAGTCAGAAACTGGTTAAGATAGAACCCCTCACAGCAGGTTAATTATTGACTGCGGGTCTGTAGAATTTGTTTAAACAGGCACCAAGGGGGACCTGTAGCCCTGTGCGGCACTTTGTAATGCGTCTGAGATCCGGGGGGAGGGCGTGCTGGAGGCAGCATCACACTACTATTGTACGAAGCTACACAGTTATGTGTTTAGTACAACAAATCCAGGCGCATTACTGCTGGAACAGGTAGACCACTTTAAAAGTGCTTTACCTGAGCCAGAAGTGTCACTTTTGCGCTAGAATGCGCCTTATTTATGACCCGCAGAATACCGGGTTCATAGATTCAGGCACATTCTACACAACTTTTGTGCACAAAAAATGGTTCCTGGGCGCCAAAAATCATATATGTTCTTATCGGTGAAATAAGAATGGGACACTGTGCCTTTAAACCATTGGTCTCATCACATAAAGCTGACAAACATATGCTCAACAGATACCGTTTTGCAAGCCTTGCCTTCTTAATAAATATATATGAAATATCTTAAAGAGGTATCCCCACCATGCACTTTAATAGCAAAGGGATAAGATGTGTCATCAAAATGTAATAGCTGCGGGCCCCACTTTTGGACCCACACGTATCCAGGGAATGGCCCCCTAAAGCGTTGGCTCAAGATGGAGAGACAGTCATGCTTGCGCACAGTTCTCCTTTCTGTTCTATGGGTGTTCTGAATACAGCCGAAGATTCCGCTTAGCTGTACTCGGAATTTCTATAGAACAAAAAGGAGAGCGGTGCGCAGATGCAACCAGCTCTTCATTATGAGTCGATACTTTTGTAGGTCTGTTCCCAAGATAAGTGCGGTTCTCCTTTTAGACTTCAATGTCATAACATACAGTGTGCAGAGTTATAAGTGCAGTGACCCCCCAGGATAGTGCTATTGTCCCTGCCTCTCATGCCATCTGCAATGTAGCTACTGTCAATGCCAACATTTTGACAGGGTTTTTTATTATAAAGTTACATTTTGTAATGTATGTGAGCCAGTGTTTTGTTAATGGCAAAAACGTAAAAATTTACCCAGGCAGCGAAAAAGTTAAAGAAACACACAGGGAAAACTGATGCTGTGCTATCCCAAGTAATGCCCTGCACTAGGCATTACACAACATACACAATATTCCCGGAGTGCTCCTGTAAGGATACCTGAACATCTAGTCTTCTACTGTATATAGGGTATAAGTTGGATTTATGGGGCTCCATAATAAAATGGCCCCTCCCCACCTAGCTACAATAAACTAAAACAGCAGCATAAGATGCAATAATTAGGTATAAATAACACCATCATCATATATCAATTAATCCAAATAGAAGTGCTGGAGAGCAGAAAGCCACCAACTACTACAAAGAGGAACAATGTTCTTGTACATGAGTGGATCCCATAGCGGTTGAGATGTCTGCGATGGCTAAAGTTACACCCATGCTTCTTTCCCAGCTTGACAATACTCTCAACGAATAGATCATTTTTACCTGTATTTTAATCATTGGTCTCTAAAAATTTACTACAAATACACGTACAATGGCATAAATCCTAGGACATAAAACATAACCTTTAATAGCACATAAAAAAAAAAACTAAACAATACCTAAATATACTATCTATCCTAATCTAATAGAGACAAAAAACTATCCCTACAAAAACTACCTAGCCAAAAAGTTAGGGTGTGCGCCCCGACAAGGGCGTTACCAAACTAACCTACACAATACTACTCTAGGAATATTACTAGCTACAAAAATACACACAAAGAAAAAATATCTTAAAGGTACATATAATATAATAAATAAAAATAGTTACTATAGTCCTATTAGTACACATACATTCCCAGATAATGGATCCAAATAAAGGACACCAAATAGTCCAACGCGTTTCTCCCCAAGATACAAGGGGTTCATCAGGGGAAAAAAAGGAAAGTGTACAAGCAAAATAATCATTTGAAACGCAGCATATATATAACTACTCACAGCCCCTAAAAGATAGCAATGAGCCGGTATTACGCCAGAGATCCTAGATAGCGAATCTCCAGGCACAGGATAGGTGGCACAGTAGCACAAGGATAGTGAACTACTTTTCGTCTCTAAAAATTTGTTTTCTGGTTCTTGCAGAGAGAAGAGAGGAGGAAACACAGCAGTACATACATTGAAATCTTGCAGACTCTTAGTGTATTGCAATGGATATTGACCTTTCTGCTACTAGGCAAGTATAATAATATTTATATTTTTTATATTTATTTTTTTTCAAGCTATTACACTACTCCTAAAAAGTAGCTATAAATGGTCTGACGTGACAATTTGTTGCCTCTCACCTCCCTTGTATGTGCATGGAGCAGTGTGACATTCATCATCGGGTTCTGTGAGGCATTGTTTACAATGAAGCAATCATCAGTGAGTGATGGAGCCAAGGGACATCCACTTCTTTGCCTTTCTGTGACTCTTCCAGTCTCTCGTTATCTCTTCTCCAACCTGCTGATGACTGTGTGACACTCTAGGTTGGAGGTTTTAGGTGTGGTAACATGCTCACTGTCTCTTGACTCCTAGCTCTGAAGTTAATCTAGTTGCCAATCTCTTGACTGCTTCGTCCATGACCCAGTCAGATGTCCTCGCAGGTACAGTGGGTTGCAAAAGTATTCTCATCCCAACTCCTTCTTAAATGTTACAGTAACAAACTAAAATGTATTTTATTGATATTTTACGTGATAGAGCAACACAAAGTAGCAAGTATTTGTAACTAGGCTGGGCAACACAGCAAAATCACTAGAAGCTAGAGAAAAACAGCACTGATCTTCTTGTAAAAAATGTAGAAACACAGCAATATTAAAATGCTGTCAAAAATCCGATGACATTTTATCATTGCTGGACCATAGTTTTTGGCACAGATTTGCGCTAAAAAACGCGGTCGGTTTTCGGATTTGGCGTCAGCCCCGCACATTAAGGGCCACATGTATGAATCCCGCCGGGTCGAGGCGCCGTTTTCCGCCAGTTTTCCGGCGGAATCTGCGCCTGATTTATGTCGCGGCCGGGCGGCGCTCATACATATCATGTAAAGTCCGCCGCGTCTCGCCAGCGTATGAGGCGAAGTGCGGGGACATGGGCGCGGCGCTGCGCCTATGCTTCGCCGTCCGAGGAAGTGCACTCATACATGCGGGTAAAAGTCCGCCGCGCCTCGCCAGTGTGTGGGGTGCTGCGGGACTTAGGCGCCGTGCGGGACTGCGCCGAGAATCTGTTCCGATGCGAGACAGGCTGGAGCGGCGAGAAATCATTCCAGATGTCGGTGCGGAGTATGAAGCAAAAATCGCCTTTATAAAGGCGTTCTACATTTTTTGGGTCTAAATCCTCCGTCCGAGGCGAAGTGAAGCAGGATCGAACATGCGAGGAAGCGGATCGAAGATCGCGACAGAAGTCTCGGCGCTCCGCTCCGTGCAGCAGGAGTGTGATTCCTGAAAAAATCGCCTTTATAAAGGCGGAAAACACTGTCAGAAAGGAGCTGAATGTACAAAATACACTTCTTAAAAAATAAAATCACTTTCCAAACTCGAGAACGGCACAATATCAAGAAATATATATTGGAAATTGCCGGGTAATACTGTAATTCAAATCCTGTAACGTATTCTCATTGGTCGGCATAATCCGGCCAATCAGAATAGGAGCGAGTATGTCCCATTCTAGCCTATGGTGATGTTTAGACCAATCAGATTAGGAGCTACAAAGCACCATTCTAGGCTATGGAGAAGTTTAGACCAATTCTAGCCTATGGAGGAGTTTGGACTCATCAGAATCCACGGCGGGACAGTTCAAAATACAGTAAAAAGGCTACAAAAAGCTGATTGGCTGAGCTAGCGGGGGCTCGCCTAGCTCGGCCAATCAGAATAGGAGCGACAAAGTCCCATTCTAGCCTATGGAGAAGTTTAGACCAATCAGAATAGGAGCGACAAAGCCCATTCTAGCCTATGGAGAAGTTTAGACAATCAGAATAGGAGCGACAAAGCCCATTTCTAGCTATGGAGAAAAATGGACCAATCATATTCAAAGGTGGGACAGTTCAAAATACAGTAAAAAGGCAGAAACGAGCTGATTGGTTGAAACAGCAGGGGCTCGTCCAGCTTAGCCAATCAGAGCGCGAGCTACTTTCTCATAGAGTTCTATGGGGAAAAGAAATTCTGAGCGCGCTCTGTGATTGACTGACTAATTTCAAAGAGCCGCCGTAATTTGGACCAATGGGAGAGCGAGCGACGCTCCTATGGGTTTTGTAATGCAATCTGAAATCAAACTGTATATGGCCGAAATCACATTATAACACTACACAAGTTGTCACGATGTGTATATAAAAGGACTCCTCATATGTGGCTAACGAAAAAAAAATATTAATTCCTAAAATCATGTTTATTTCTTTATTTTCGTTAGCCAAGGATCAATAGTATGGGTGCATCGAAAATAAAGAAAAAAACATGATTTTAGGGAATTAATCTTTTTTTTTTCGTTAGCCACATATTAGGATTCCTTTTATATACACATCGTGACAACTTGTGTAGTGTTATAATGTGATTTCGGCCATTACAGTTGATTTCAGATTGCATTACAAAACCCATAGGAGCGTCGCTCGCTCTCCCATTGGTCCAAATTACGGCGGCTCTTTGAAATTAGCCAATCACAGAGCGCGCTCAGAATTTCTTTTCCCCATAGAACTCTATGAGAAAGTAGCTCGCACTCTGATTGGCTAAGCTGGACGAGCTCCGGTGCTTCAACCAATCAGCTCGTTTCTGCCTTTTTACTGTATTTTGAACTGTCCGCCTTTGAATATGATTGGTCCTTTTTCTCCATAGGCTAGAATGGGGCTTTGTCGCTCCTATTCTGATTGGTCAATTCTCCTCCATAGGATAGAATGGGACATTGTCGCTCCTATTCTGATTGGCTGGTTTATGCTGACCAATGAGAATAGCTTAAACAATTTGAATTACTGTATTTCCCGGCAATTCTCTCTATGGCAATTCCCTATGTAGCGCCGGTCTCGGCGACAAACGCGTTGTTCGGGTTTTTAACTGCTTTATTTTTATACAATTGTTCTGCTCTTTATTTATTAATACTTCATGCTGCACGGCGCTGAGCGCGAGATTTTCAGTGCGCCCATCTCTCCATAGACTATAATGGGAGAAGTAGCTCGTGCTCTGATGGGCTGGGATAGCCTAGCTCCCGATAGCTCAGCCAATCAGCTCTTTTCTGTCTTTTTACTGTATTTTGAATTATCCTGCCGTGGATTCTGATTGGTCCAAACTCCTCCATAGGATAGAATGGGACTTTGTCACTCCTATTCTGATTGGCTGGTTTATGCCGACCAATGAGAATAGGTTTCAGAATTTGAATTACTGTATTTCCCGGCAATTTCCAATATCATATTTCTTGATATTGTGCCGTTCTAGAGTTTGGGAAAATGTTTTTTTTTTTTATTATGTGTATTTTGTACATTCAGCTCTTTTCTGACACTGTTTTCCGCCTTTATAAAGGCGATTTTTTCGGGAATCACACTCCTGCTGCACGGAGCGGAGCGCCGAGACTTCTGTCGCGATCTTCGATCCGCTTCCTCGCATGTTCGAATCCTGCTTCACTTCGCCTCGGCCGGAGGATTTAGACCAAAAAAAAACAGGTCTGCTTGTCGGAGCTGCCGAGCGCCGCGATTTGGCGAGCCGCGATGGTACATGCCTCGGACTATACGAGCGCGCCGCGTCCCGCCCCGGAACGCCTACACCGCGCCCACTGCCCGCCCCTTCATGCGGGCCGCAGCCGAAAGTGCCGAACGCTGCGTGCGACAGCGGGATTCGGGCTGGGAGGCGCAGTGTACGCCAGAAAACTGGCGTAAAGCCCCTTCATACATGTCGCCCTAAGTGTATGGGGATTCCGAAGGCAATCCGGCGGAATCGGGTGGATTTTAAAACTGACCGGAAAAAATCGGTGTTGTAGTCTAAATACTGAATCCACCATAAATCCAATGAAAACCCTTTGCTGTGTAGATATAGGGCGAGATGTCTGAAAATTGGCGGTACTACGTCAGTTTTCAGGTGCATTAAATAAGTGTAAAGTGCAGCAGAAAGTTACACCCTATCAAAAATCTGGCGTCAGGTATATCTTGCAAAGCAAACATAATGCGCCTAAAAATGATGCGCTGTGTGCACAGCGCAACATTTTTAGGTGCATTACAATGTGTTGGTTCTGGCATATAATGCGCCTAGTTTTGGTGTACGACAGTTAATTAACATCCAAAATATGGCATCAAAAGCAGTTTTAGCGCAATATAGACAAAAAAACTGGCGTTGGCGTGTTGGGAAATGTCGCCCATAGTCTTTATTTAAAAAAATATAAAAGCACCATGCAAAAAATGTATTAGCAAAACGTGTTCACACAAAAAGGTATGAAATGAAGAAAGCTACCTAGCCTATGCATTTTGAACACACGGTGTTACGCAATTTTGATGTGGTATGGTCACTATATACAATATCTCACAAAAGGGAGTACACCCTTCACTTTTCTGTAAATATATCTTTTCATGGGACAACACTGAAGATATGACACTTGGATACAATTTTAAGTAGTCAGTGTACAACTTCTATAACAGTGTAAATTTGGCATGACCTCAAAATAACGCAACACACAGCCATCAATGTCTAAACTGCTAGCAACAAAGGTGAAAATATCCAAATTTGCCCAATTTTCCATTCTCCCTCCACAATGTCATGTCATTAGTGTTTCAAGATCTTGGGTGTGAATGGGGAACAGATGTGTTGAATCTGGTTTTATCGCTCTCACACTTTCTCATTCTTGTCACTGGAAGTTCAACATGGCACCTCATAGCATCTGTGGGGCATCCTCAAATGAAAGGTGGAGGAGCTCAAGGTCTCTTAACATCCACCAGCTCTGTGATGTCATCATGGAGGAGTGTAAGAGGATACCAGTGGCTGCAACCTGTGAAGCTCTAGTGAACTCCATGCTCAAGATAATTAACTTTGGGCACAATTTGTCCATTTTCACTTAGTTGTGTACTCACTTTTGTTTACATTTGTGTAAAGATCGTTGGCTGTGTGTTGAGTTATTTTGAAGGCACACCAAATTTACACTATTATACAAGCTGTACAATGACTACTTTACATTGTATCAAAGTGTCATATCTTCAGTGTTGTCCCATGAAAACATATAATACAATATTGAAAAAAATGAGGGTTGACTCACTTTTGTGAGATACTGTAGATGATATTATTATCGTCTGGTCTGGTCACCCTGAGACCATGCCACATCAGATCATCTAACACAGGAATGAAAATGTCTGCAACCTAAAAATTGATTGGCAAAAGAGAAACATTTCTTTCTTGGACCTAGAATTACATGCTGATCCTATTTCTGGTCATAAAATTAGTAATATATACAGAAAAATCAGTTGCAGGCAACACCGTTCTCAAAGCCTCTTCTTGTCATCCTTTACATACTGTTAAAAGTTCGTCTGTAAGGGATTTAGTGTGCATTAAAAGAAAATGCTCTAGTGAGGACCTCTATTCATTTGAGGAGAAGCGTGTTTGTGATCGCTTGCATTTTTGGGATTATACAGAATAGTTTTTGAAATGTGCAATATCCATTATGAAGAAGATATCTAGGAAGCAGTTGCTTAGTTATAATCAGGGCCATCTTAACAGCATTATGGGCCCCTGGGCAGAGCTGTGCACTGGGCGCCCCAAACCAGACCACGCAGCAGCTCACTAAGTTATATAAAATGCTGGTAGCCAGGTTGGGGACACAGGGATGGCTGACCACATGATGGAGGGGGTTTTAAGGGTCATGGACAGCCATCCTGTGCCCCCAGGCCAGTCCATGCAGCAATTTATATAACTTAGGACTGCTGCAAAGGACTGGCCCGGAGGCACAGGATGGCTGGGGCCCCATGATGGAGGGGCTATATGGGTCATGGTCAGCCATACAGTGCCCCCAGGCCAGAACCACGCAGCAGCTCCTAAGTTATATAAAATGCGGCGTAGCAGGTCTGGGGACACAGGGATGGCTGGCCCACATGTGGAGGGGCTATATGGGTCTGGTCAGCCATCCTGTGCCCACCCGCCAGTCCCTGCAGCACTTTCTATAACTTAGGAACTGCAGCATGGACTGGCCTGGCGCCACAGGATGGCTGACCACATGATGGAGGGGCTATATGGGTCATGGTCAGCCATCCTGTGCCCCCAGACCAGTCCATGCAGCAATTTATATAACTTAGGAGCTGCTGCGTGGACTGGCCTGGGGGCACAGGATGGCTGGCCACATGATGGAGGGGCTATATGGGTCATGGTCAGCCATCCTGTGTCCCCAGACCAGTCCATGCAGCAATTTATATAACTTAGGAGCTACTGCGTGGTCTGGCCTGTGGGCACAGGATGGACACACATTAAGTCATGTAACCTCTGCTTGTGGTCAGCCAGCCATCCTGACCCGTGTCACTGTCCCCCAGAGTCTCTCTTATCATATAGTAACTGCTATGTGGCCCGGCCATTACTATATGATAAGAGAGACTCTGGGGGACAGTGACACGGGTCAGGATGGATGGCTGATAACAAGCAGATGTTACATGATAGTCATGTCACTGTCCCCCACCCATATGTCCATGTCACTGTTCCCCACTCATTTGGCCATGTCACTGTGACATGGCCAAACGAGTGGGGGACAAGACAATGATGTGGTCATATAGGTGGGGGACAGTGACATCAAGTCACTGTCCCCCCAACTCGGGCCATACCTAGTGCTGTGGCTGGCCTGGTGCCCGTCTGCTGCTGCCTCTGAAATGGTGGCTGGACGCTGGTGCCCGGCTGTTGTAATGAAGGGGCTGTGGAGGTGGGACCTTTTTTTTTTTTTTTAAATTTAATTATGAGGGTGCGACTAGTCCAGTGTGCGGCCGCGGCTGCGCGCGGCCCGCACTAAAACTACATTTCCCAGCGGCCCGGCGGGGGATGGAGAAGACCGGCCGCCGGGAGTACTTGCTGCCTCTGGTGCCGCGCCTGCGCTTTACAGTTCACAGCGCAGGCAGGGCGGCGCCGCAGTGAAGGAAGGCGGGCCCCCCTGCCTGGGCTGTGAATAGTAAACTGCAGGCGCGGCATAACAACGATAGCAGGGGCCGCCGCGCAGGGCCCCTGCTCTAAGCAATTGCCGCGCCTGCGCTTACTGTTCAAAGAGCAGGCAGGGCGGCGCCGCAGTGAAGAAAGGCGGCGCCGCCCTGCCTGCGCTGTGAACTGTAAAGCCCCGCTCTGACCGCCGCAGCCCGCACCACCCTGCCTGCGCAGCCTGGGAGTCCGGGACAAGTAACTAAGCGCAGCGCAGCTGCGCAGGCAGGGCGGAAAGAACTGTGTCCGTCTGGCCTGCGGCAGTGAGAGAATCCATTGGGCCGGGCAGGCAGCCCCCCGGGCCCTCAGGGGCCCCCCTGTGCTCGAGGGCCCCCGGGCAAGGGCCTACCTGGCCCAATGGAAGAGACGGCCCTGGTTATAATAAACATACTTCTTGTACTAACCTTTCCACTTTTGTTACCACATACAGTCAGGGGTTTTCACAAGTAAAATCTGTTATTAAAATATATTTACCCTTATTGGAACAGGATGTGACTGTTCGCTCTATATTGCAACAAGGCTGTAGATTTTCTACTAAAAAAGCTCCCACTCTATGTAGAATATTATCCCCTAGTTTAATTCAGGGTCAAAACAAAAATTTGGTTAACCTGCAGTGATTTATTTAAATGTAGCGGTCATAGATGTTAGGTATGTAAATACTGTATGCCCACAACATTAAAGAAATACCCAGTAATTTATACAATAATTTGCATAAAATTAAGCAATTAATCCCTCAAAGTTTTGTTAGTGCGCATTAGTAAACAAAGAGCATCATGAAAACCATGGAGCACACCATACAGCTGCAGAGATCCACAGCTAAGGTGGGAGAATCTGTCCACAGGACAACTATTAGTTGTGTTCTCCACAAATCTGGACTTTATGGAAGAGTGGCAGGAAGAAAGCTTTTTTTGAAGGCAAGCCATAAGAAGTCCTATTTGCAGTTTGCAAAAAGCTATGCAGGGAACACAGCAAGCATGTGGAAGAAGGGGCTCTGCTCTGATGAAACCTAAATGTAACTTTGTAGCCTAAATTCCAAATGCCATGTGTGGAGGAAAGCTAACACTGCATATCACCCTGAACACATCATCCCCACCGTGAAGCATGGTGGTGGCAGAATCATGCTGGGGGAAGGCTTTGAATCAACGTGAACTGGGAAGCTGTTCAGAGTTGATAGGAAGATGGATGGAGCAAATACAAGGCAATCCTAGAGGAAAACCTGTTAGAGGCTGCAAAAGACTTGAGACTGAGGCGTAGGTTCATTACCCAGCAGGACAACAACCCTAAGCAAAGCAACAAAGCATTTTCATGTATTAAAATGGCCGAATCACAGTCCAGACATAAATCCCATTGACAATCTGTGACTTGGAAATTGCTGTTCACAAACGTTTGCCAACCAATTTGACTGAGCGAGAGCTATTCTGCAAAGAAGAATGGCCAAAAATTCCAGCATCTAGATGTACAAAGTTGGTAGAGACATCCCCCAAGAGACTGCAGCTGTCATTGCAGTTAAAAACAATTGTACAAATAATTGTCTCAGAGGGGCTGAATACATATGCCCACAAAACGCTGATTCAACATTAACAAGCTCCTACATGGCTTCCTACACTAGCCCCTACCGACTGATACCAGCAGCATAGTGCACAAGGCTTCCACTTCCCTGCTGCAATGTTGTTAGGAGACTTCAATGCAGCATATAAACATTTCACGGAGGGAATTCAACATTTTGTCCCACACCCCAGACTCCCTTCTAACACAGTTACTAGACAAAATATCACCGTTGTCATAACTTATTTCTAAAGTAACCTTTTGTGTTCATACCTTCTGACCAACCATTTTCCCAGACATTATGACTTTTCTAGGGTGAGGTGCAGGATTTCCTAATTCCAGCTGAATTTTTCAATAGAGAAATTACTTTTATTGCTGGCAGAGAAGTGAGTCACTAAAAACCACAAGTCAAATCTACAAATTCACGCAATAGAGGGTTTGGTAAGGCTTACACAGATGGCAGACTAGACTGAAGAGGCTCTAGTTCAAGTCACATTATTATGCTCACTTTCTACTTCTGATGTCAGTAGCTTCATGAGTCATGTTTTCTGCAATATTGAATTGACAGAAGTTGGCGAGTCAGGCAAGAATTATCAGAGAACAAACATTCTGCAACCATTACTGGAAGAATGCAAGCTGGTGGTGGCAGTGTTATGGTCTGGGGAATATTTTTGATGCATTCTCTGGGCCATTCATCTATGTGGAAGGCATTTTCAACTGATATAGATATTTATTCATCCTTGCAGATAACATACACCCATACATTGTTTTCCCTGAAGTAGATTGAATTTTCTAGCAAGACAATAAAACATGTCACATGGCTAGAAATGTCCAACATTGGTTGGAAGAGCATGACCAAGACTTTTAAGTACCACCCTAGCCCTCTAATTCCCCAGACCCAATAGAGCATCTGTGGGACCACTTCGATCATCATGTTTACTCTATGAATCCTTCCCACACACCCTCCAGCAGCTGTGGGATGCAGTCAGCATGGCTCCAGATACCTGTGACAACCTACCAGGACCTCATTGAGTCACTAATAGCCCGTCCAGCTCCTGTTCATGCTTCACATGGTGGTTACTCTGGATATTAGCAGGCGGTCACAATAATATGAGTTGATTGTGTAGTCAAACCAGCTATCAAGCCATATATGATATCTGATTACTAGTTTGTATTTTTTTATATTAAATTGCATAAAACTTAACAAACTTATAAATACACTAACTCCTGAAAGTGATATTGACCTAGTTAGCCAGCAAAATGTGAGCACAGCCGTCATGAGGGCAGTAGTAGCATTACTCCTGTCAGGGGCCCCTGAACTATTCTAACCATAGCTTGTTACTAAAATCCATATATAGCCTTTTTTTACTGGACCAAATCCTATTACTGCTTCAAACCTTAAAAAATACCACCACACTTGTATTGATCTTATCACACTGTATACATTTATATATTTATGGCCTTCTGATAATTTTAGAACACATACAACTTTAGACGTTAGTGGATGACCAGCTTGCATGAAATCAATGGATGTCCTCTAGCCTCAATGGAGTGGGCATGATCAGTTCATCTCTGGGAGACCTGTAATTAAAAAATAGTGCAAACCAGGTTGGATTGTGGATTATTGTGTTAAAGCGTTGCATTTAATAGGGTAAAACATAATTTTTAATCCCAAATTCCAATAAAATACAAAAAATGATCCTACATTTACCCCCAAAACAAAACAGGACTCCGCCTGCCTACCAACAAATGTGGTAACCGCCCCGATAAGGACGACCCCACCAGGAACCTAGCCCTCACCCACACCCTATCCAATCTTTAATAGGAACTATATGATAGAGAATCAATTCAAATAATAGGATAACAGATAATGGGTTTTCCTGGTGGGGTTGCCCTTATTGGGGTAATTACCTCATTTTTGGGTAGGGTGAGTACTATTTTGTTTTGAGAGTAAGTCCTTTTTCAGATTTTATTGGAATTTGGGATTAAAAGTTATGTTTTATCTTTTTGTCTTTGATTGCAACTCTCTAGTAGTTTTTATTCTTAAAATGTTTGTGCTGCTATAGTTCCACATTAATTTGAGTACCCTAATCTGTGGATATTTGGATTTATTTCTGCTTGCTTAATGTGTTAATACTCGTAGATCCATGTATTGATGAATGGTGAACGGTTAGCCAATTGCCTTCATAACATTTTACACTATTCTTGTGCAAGTCTTTCTAGTAAAGACATTTAATGTATTTTCAGGTCCAGTGTGTGCGCTCCTGATCACCTGGGTTGTATACAGCCGGCTATGGCCATTGTTTGCTATGTATATAATTTGGGTTATGATTGGGAAAAACCCCGGAGAGGTAAGTAGTAAAAAGCACAACATGGGTACAACAGCCTTGCACCAATTAACACACTGTACCTCCATTGGCTAGAGTACATGGTATGGTGTTTATACATGCATTTTAAAGCAAATTTTTTTGCCCCTTTTTTAAAAAAATGACAAAAAAAGGCATAATATTGTGAAGTAAGCTAGTGAAGTAAAATCTTAGACATATACAACATGTATAGGCTCCCAGCATTTAGCAAATACAGGGAAACATTAGGCCACACCCCTGACCACACTCAATTACATTTCATCACACCAGGTCACACCTCTGACCACACCCACATACACCCAATTATAACCAGCCTTCTCCAGCAAACCAGCGCTGAATAACAGCAATGTTACTAGGGCCTATAAATATTTATATAAAATAATATTTTTTATATTGGCATATGAATAGCCAAAAGAAAATGTTCTAATGATGAAACATCTAAATATAATGATAGTGATTTAATAATACCGCCATACTGTTCCTAAATATAAATCATTATACTAGAACCAATATTACTGCTATATAGTGACCATACAGTAGTAGCTACCAGTTGTACACGGGCACTTTGCAGAAGTATATATCATTTGAGTGCAGTTACATACAGTAACTCACAAGTGACATCTTCTCTGATTGAAGTTGTTCACTCTGCCTTCTTCTTTCAGTCCACACATACTATAATGATTTCTCCAAGCAACAATTCATCTCTGCAAATTTTCCACACCGATATCTGAAAATACTCACTTTTCCAACAAATCTTCACCCATTTCCCACCTGTGTACTAACCCACACAGGGTGATAAGTGGAGGTGGGTCATGGGGGTGATAAGTGGAGGTGGGTGGGTTATGAGGTGATAAGTGGACCTTATACGTTTGTCGGCACTAGGCTACCAAACCAATGGTAAAGGGGATGGGGCAGGAGAGGTGGTACAGGACACAGGTTAGGGGCACAACCTCCTGTGAGGTGAAGGGGGAGACAACAGAGGACCAACACTCTTGAGATTGTTCTTTGGTTGTGACCTGTACTCCCAGGATCATATTGTGCTGCCTGAATTCTGTCCTCTGCACCACCAAAACATCAGCCACAGGCATGATCTTGAGGGGATGTGAGGGGCAGCTAGGCACAAGCCCCAGATGAAACTGCTGCTGCCCCGAACTGGCAATCAGCCCACCAGGCAGATTGCCCATGCGTCGCTGGCTTCTTGGCCGGTGATGTGGGCCCGGAGCACTGGCAGTCTTTTCAACTGAAGACACACACAGTTTAAAGCTACTGCGAAGCAGGGAGCAGGGAATAGACTTGTGGCCTATCGGAGTATACAGAACAGGCAGTGTGATGTAGGAATGTCATCATGCTGCTTGCACCGGAGCAACTACACAGATGGCATAATGATTGACTGCCATTGATGCCTAGAGCGTGAAATGAGGAGTGAAGTAGATCGACAGTGGGAAAGGAGAGTGGAGTAACTATTTTTATTTTTAATTGGGACCCTAAATACCTACCTACCGTGGGGACCTATAGACCTATCAACCTACTGGATGGACCCTATATATCTGCCAACCTACTGGGGGAACTATATATCTACCAACCTACTGGGGTAGACTAATAGACCTACCAACCTACTAGGGTGATCTATATACCTACCAACCTTTGGCGGGACCTATATACCTACCTGTCTTTTAAGACAGCCCATATACCTACCAACCTGCTAGGAATACCTATACATCTATCAGCCTTTTCAGCGACCTATATACCTAACAATCTACTGGGGGGCCTATATACCTACCTACAAGAGGACCTATATATCTAGATACCTACCAAATGGGGGGACCTATATACATACCAAGGGGACCTATTTACCTATGCCTTTCTAGCTACTGAAAGTGCCTATATACCTACCTATTTACAGAGGGCCCTATATGCCTACTGATAGACCTATATATCTATCTACTTATTGGGCTGGCCTATATACTTACCTACATACTTTGGGGGTGGTTACATACCTACCTACTGAGGGGACCTATATATATAGCATGTGAAACAAGTACTGTAAGTAAAAATATTTCTAAAGGGGCTATTGACATGAAATTCTCACAAGATGTTGGTACCAACCCATCCAACCCACACAGGCAAAGAAATCAACCACGCTTACTTACGCTTTGTTGGTGATGACAGCTTCAAGATGCCTCCTGTATGGTGAGAATAGTCACATGCGTTGCTCAGGAGGGATTTTGGCCCATTGGTCTATACAAATACTCTTCAAATCCTGAAGGTAATTATTACACATAATAATGGACAATCCTATGGTTTGATTTTCTTGCCTGTGTGGATTGGATGGGTTGCTATCAACATCTGGTTAATAGCATGTCAATAGCCCCTTTAGAAATATATTTATTTTGAAAATTAGTTACAAATTCAATACTTATAACACCCGCTGAACCTGCCTGCCTACTGTTGAGGACTATACAAACTACCTACGGGAGGCCACATATATCTCTCTACCTACTGGGGGTCCTATATCCCTACGTATCTACCAATGCTACTTATATACCTACCTACTGGGGGGCTATATACCTACCTGCTTACTTCGTAGGGTCCCTAATATACCCTCACTGCTGAGGGACCTACTGGAAGAGGAGTGTCTATGTACAGTACCTCCATACCTAATTGGGGCTTATACAGAAATGATGGGTGACCCACCATCCCCCACAGGAGCACCCAGCTTTCCTTTCATAGGAAAGCGAGTTGCTGTGGGGAATGGGGTGTCACCATGTTTTCCTATAGAGGCCCCCATTAGGTAGGGAGATATATTCACCACTTCCCTCGTATATAGGTAGGTATATATAAAAATGCTGGTAAAGTAATTATTCCAATATCTGTGTGTGGTAATTTCTGCAGAGATAAGTCGTGGCCAGGAGCAGTCATCATGGCGGTCTAGGCCAGATGGAGAAGAAAAAGAAATGAAAAGAAGACGTCACCTGTGAGTCTCTGGATGTAACTGCAGTGTAGTCGCTTATATGTCTGCAGAGGCTGTGTAGAACTGGGATCTACCACGATATGGTCACTGTATGGCAGTAATATATGTCTGCAGAGCCTGTGTACAACCAGGGCTGTTCCTAGGGGCGGGTGAGGCGGGCGATTGTCCAGGGCGCCAGGGTGCCGCTCCCCACATCAGGCGCCACGGCTGCCCACCTCGCCTGCCCGCCGCTTACTCTCTGATTGAGCACGGCCGCTTTACAACGTCCGCGCAGAGTCAGAGTGAGCAGCTGCACACACTCACAATGCAGCTGCTCCTACAGGGAGGAGACAGACCGATCATTAACCGTCCCTGTCCTGCTCCACTGTAAGTACCAGCACACATGAGCACTGTACATCACATGGAATGTCTTCAGGGAACGCAAGGCACTTTAACTCACGCCCCCTGCGAACAGCAGGGAACACCAGAATTTATGGCAGCCTGTGCCAGCCCAGAAGATCCGGGAGCAGCGTGACGGTGTAAGTGCTGTGATGATGTCACCCCGCTATACACGGTACCACATCCCCGACTCTGGCCGTGGCTGCCTGGAAACTGGTGAGGTGAGTACCACCTGGCTACAGGGGACTATAGAGGGCTACCACCTGGCTACATAGGGCTACCCCCTGGCTACAGGGGGCTACAGAGGGCTACCACCTGACTACAGGGGGCTACAGAGTGCAACCACCTGGCTACAGGGGGCTAAAGAGGGCTACTACCTGGCTAAAGGGGACTAAAGAAGGATACTACCTGGCTACAGGAGGCTACAGAGGGCTGCCACCTGGCTACAGAGGGATACTACCTGGCTACAGGGGGCTACAGAGGGCTACTACCTGGCTATAGGCGGGCTACAGAGGGCTACTACCTGGCTACAGGGGGAGTACTATCTGGATACAGGTGGCTACTACCTGGCTATAGGGGGCAATTTCCTGGCTGCAGGGGGCTACTACCTAGCTGCAGGGGGCTACTATCTAGCTGCAGGGGGCTACTACCTGGCTACAGGGGGCTAAAACCTAGCAATCGGGGGCTATTTACTGCACAGGGGTCCATCAACCTGGCTAGAGGGTTACAAATAAAGTACTACATGAACCTATATAAGAACATAATAGAGAACGTATTTCTGCTTATATTGGAGGCCCTAAAAACAACCTATCTACATAATATGGACCGAGAGAACCTACTATAGGGGGGATCTATAAGATATTAGCGCTAATTGTGGGGCACTATACACCACCTAAATTGAAGGACAGCCTACCTAGTATGGGGAGTGTACCCTACATACTGTCTTAGGGAATTTACTACTACCTAATATTTGGATACAAATCAGACTATAAACTATTTGCACAAATGGGAGTCCCCATAGCTGTTATGGGTGCACTTTTGAGCTGTTTGGGGCAACAAGGGGGTCATTATACCATTTGGAGCGCAATAGATGGAGAGTCTTGTTATATAAAATAGGAAATGGTGTATAGTAAGTATCTGTATAACAATTAGTAAGTCCTAATGATGTTTGATTTGATAAATTCTACAGTGAGCGAGTTATGTGCCAGGAGAATACACCATGGTTGGTCAAGGGTGCCGGATATATGAACAAAAATGAAGGTAGTAACAACTCATCAAAGAAGTGGGAACAACTCGTCCCAGATATGTCTCCTGTAAGTACCATGAATGTAACCTACTGTAAACTCTTAATAGCTGAATTGTCTGGCAGTAGCCTGTGTTACAAGCAGTAAAAGCAACTCTGTATGGAGTCACGAGTTGCCGTGAAAAAAATTGGTTTCAGTAAAATGGTATGATATATTCAGTTAATTGATATAGTTGATTAAAATTCAGATCACGTTGTGGCGTGATAGTCGTATTCATGGTGGTTGGTGTGGTATTATACAGTCACAAGTGTGTGTGTGCTGTGATATGATGCTCAAGGTTTTGCGGTAATTCGGTATGCGGTTGATATGAGTTTAGTACGACATTTGGTACTCCATTAAGCCTGGGATTCTGGATTTGTGTACCCCGCAGTGTTAATTTGGTAACTGTATGACTTATTATTTTTATTATTTTTATACGTAGCACATTGTGTTAAAGTTTTTTGTATATTTTGGATTTGGTTGATGGTGATGCACTATGTCGCAGGGGGGAGAAATTTCTTCACCCCGTTCTGAGTACAATTTAGCCTAGGAACGGCCCTGCGTACAACTGATAGTCACATGTGGTGGTTGTATTTGGTCATGGTCTTGCAATATTATTTAGCCCTTAAGTAGTAATATTATTGGGTCTGGGAATTGGGAGATTTTTTTTGTTGTAAAAATAATGCGTATGATATATTTGCTCCTTGTATAGGTGTATTATTTGGTAACTGTATGATTGTTATTCATAAGGTATTACACTATCATACACATATGAGTGCTGATTTCCTTATATATTGTACTGCTGAGGTGATGGACAGGATCTAATTGGAAATACATGTAAGAAATTATAGACGGGGAACAAACATTTGTTAAGGATAATGACGTAGACAGGCCAGTAGTAATTTTTGGTCCTCATAGGTTCCCTTCTTCTGCTGTATCGGATACTGGACACTCTCTGATTAACATACAAGGGCGTGGGTGGTATGCCTGTGACACCTTGTGGTCTCTTTGAGGGTTGACCTTGTATCCTTCTGTTTGATTCTTTAAGGGAACTCAAGGTAGACCAATGGGTTGGGGAGCGTGGCTATGTGAGTATGCCTGGAAAAATCTAGCAACTCTATTTTGCATTTCATCTGTGGGTTTTGTGTGTAATGTAGGATAAAACAGGTCCCTCAAGGACATTCTTAGTACCCACCTTCCATTCTGGTCAAGAGATGCTTTCGAACCCCCTTCACTCTGGCCCATATCACACCACCACTGCTAAACTCCGAATTCCCTAATTGGGTATATAAAATAAATGGATAACCATTTAAGAGTGAATATATGTCTTTACATCACATGAAGATGATAGAGGAAAGTGGTAACAACTACAAAGAGAGTAATGGTCCATCCACACAGCACTGGTTTTCAGTTGGATTTCCAGAAGGTGTTTGGATTTGAAAACTGTCTGTTAACTGTTTGTCAATCATCCTGATAGACTTTTATGGAAAATCCGAGCTGTAGCCTACACAGCTTGGATTTCCTGACGGTAAATCCGACCGTCTAAAAAACTTTGAACTTGTATCAATCGTACCGCCCTGTTTATCGTCAGCAACGGGATAGAATGAAACTGAGTTCAATGCAAAGAGGGACAGCTGAAACCGCTAACCACAGCCAGAAACTGTGCCTCTTTACATTCAAAAAACGACAAAATACCGTCAGGAAAATCCAACTTGTTATATTTTCAGTTCAGTAATGGGAGGCGGGACTCAACAACAACACAAAGATAATGCACCACCTCCAGTTCAAACCCCCAACACACCTGAAAACCAACAATAAACAAGCAAACTGAAGACTGTGTGTAATTGTTGTAGATGAGGTAAGACATCTACTTTATTGTATAAATATATCAGGGCAACAAACCATACAAAAACACTTAAAAACATACCACACAGGATACGTGTACATGATAGCACTGAGGTTAATATTCATCCCCACAGTAAGACAAAACTTGTACAGCCCTTGCTAGATGCACCCAAGGTGGGACCTTTGGCCACATCGTGTTCCTACCTTTAGTGGCATTCAAGCCTTTTATCAAATTAGCATCTTATTAATGTCTGTATTGCAGGTGGAAGGAGATCTATTTGGATGAGTAGATGGACCATGTGGAAACATTTTAGAGATTATTTCCCAATAAAGGTGAGTAGAAATATATAGGAAGTATATATGTTTTGCTATAGAATCAGAAGAATGAGATAAAATGAACTGGAAATCGTAAAAGGCTGTCTAATCTGGGAAGTGCAGGGTTTTGCATTTTAAACATTTACCTTACTACTGCACTAACAACACTATATATCCTATTAAGCCTACTAAAAATGCAGCACGGATGGCACTGTAGTAAGGTGCCCACACACTGCATGGGATTTAAGGTTGGGTTCACACGTCGCATAATTACATGCATTTCTCAACTGCAGCAAAATGTCTGTGTTTCTGAAATTCAAGTGGTTTCGTAATTAACTCTAATTTGGAAGACAGGTGAAATTTGGGCTTATTAAATATCGCAGGTGGTTTTCAAATTGCTTATGCTTTTGGTAAAAACACTACAAAATGCAATGTGTGAACTCACCCAAGGTATACTAAATAAATAGATCTGGCCACATTTAATAGACAATGATATGCAAAAAATGGGACACACTTAACATGATCCACCAATTATATGGTATGTTTCCAAAAAGATATGATGTATGATGATCATAGTAGTCTTTTTTGATTCCTTCTACAAAGATCCATTACAAAGTGTTTATTTCTATGCTTCATAAGGCCCCAGTTTTAGCCATCCCTGTATGTTGCAAGTTAAAAAAGTCATCCTAACATATACTGTACTGTGGTAGAATATAGGAGTAGGTTACACTTTTGTGTCTGGTAAATAAAACTTACACTTACTTAAATTAGAGCAAATGTAGTCCCAAAAATAACTTGTTTGCCCTCATTTTCTTTAGCAATGTAGAGGTTGTCTTAGAGGTGTGTTTGGGGTCATTATCATGTTGGAATAATGACCTGCGACACAGTTTATGAAGGGAGTGGATCATGGTCTTCTTCATTATGTCACAGGATATGTTGGCATTCACGGATCCCTCAATAAATTGTAGCTCTCCATAACCGGCAGCCCCAAACCATGACACTCCCACCACCATGCCTGACTGTAGGCAGACACACTTGTCTTTGTACTGATCACCTGGTTGCCAACACACACGCTTGATACCATCTGAACCAAATAAGTTTATCTTGCATTCATCAGACCACTGAACACGGTTCCAGTAATCCATGTCCTTAGTCTGCTTGTCTTCAAACTAACAAACTGTTTGCGGGCTTTATTATGTATCATCTTTAGAAGAAGCTTCCTTCTGGGACGACAATCATACAGACCAATTTGTTGCAGTGTGTGGCGTATGGACTGAGAACTAACAGGCCTTCCCCCCACACCTTTAACCTCTGAAGCAATGCTGGCTGCCCTCATATGTCTATTTAAAAAAGACAATTTCTGGATATGACGCTGACCATGTGCACTCAACGTCTTTGGTCAATCATGGTGATGCCTGTTCCGAGTGGAACCGCTGTATCATCTTGGCCACCATGATGCAGCTCAGTTTCAGAGTATTGGCAGTTTTCTTATAGTCTAGCCCATCTTTATGTAGAGCAACAATAATTTTTTTCAGATCCTCAGTGAGTTCTTTGCCATGAGGAGCCATGTTGAACTTTAGGTGATGGGTATGAGAGAGTGTGAGACTGAAAACACCAAAACAAGTCACATGACACCGTGGGAGGAAAATGGCAAATTGGGCACAATTTGTCCACTTTCACTGAGAGGTAGCTGTGTGTTGTTATTTTGAGAGCACACCAAATTTACACTGTTATACAAGCTGTGCTCTGACTACTTTACATTGTATTGAAGTGTCATATCTTCACTGTTGTCCCATTAAAAGATATAATACAATATTTACAAAAATTTAAGGGGTGTACTCACTTTTGTAAGATGCTGTATACTGTATATATATAACAGGTTTTACAAAATGAAATGGGATGTTAACTTTGTTCTTTTGCTTTTTGTTCCAGCTGCATAAAACAGCACATCTAGAACCAAAACACAATTATATCTTTGCATACCATCCTCATGGCATCTTTAGCTTTGGAGCATTCTGTAATTTTGGTACAGATAGTACTGGATTTTCTCACTTATTCCCTAACTTGAAGCCACACCTGACGACATTAGCTGGGAACTTTAAGGTGCCTTTATACCGAGATTACCTACTGGCTGCAGGTAAATGTATCACTGCAAAGAGTGATTGATGTGCTAAAAAAACATTTAAAAGCCTAATTCCATGTAAAGGGAAGCTATCATCAATTGTTTTGCTTTCATATATTGATAAGTAATTTGCGACTATTATATGGATATTTTTATTGTATTTTTATTCTAAATGGGTTGTTGTTATTTTTATATGTTTTTAAGTTTCTCTATGTACTGTACATTACTGCTTGTTTTGCCTATCTGAATTCCCCTCTGTTAGCTCTGATAGCATAGCAGCGAGAGGATTGCTTGACGGTTCTTTTATCAGGCCGACTATTGCCTAAGAGGTGTAAGTGTTATCTGCAGGAACTGATAAGAGTTGGAAAAAAGCTGATAAAAGCTGGAAACCTCCACCCCCCCCCCCCCATGTAGATACATATTACCCAATTATTTTTTCCTGTATTGTTCTAGTCATTGCCCCTCAGTCTAGTCTAATCTTTATCTAGGCATTTCTAGAGGGCGAGTAATCATTATATCATCTACTATTTCTATTCACACTATATGCAGATAAGTAGCACCACCAATATAGTGAGATTAGTCTTCACTGCCATTCAGGAGTTTTATCTCTTTACTATCACACCGCTAGAGAAGAACAAGATTGTATTTGTCATTTTTGCATAGGACTGCTAAAATATAAAAAAAAACACTACCATAAATTCTAAAATTTTCTGATTGAAGTGTCCCTTTAAAACCTGCAGTTAACTCGCCATACATCTATGTATACATGTAGATAATAACTACATGGTCAATCAGGGATAAAAAATACTAGAACTCCCCTTTTCCCTCACTTAGGCATAGTTTAATCATGTCTACAGGCAAACTGGAAAATCCCTTTTAAAAACTCAGCCTCCTGGACCTTTTGTCTGTATCACTTTATAACTGCGGCCACTGCGAAAAGAAAGTTTTGGTGCCTGAATGTACACGTTTCTAAAATTGTAGAGTCAGACCTGATCTAATCTCTAAGTATAGCATTCTAAAAGCACTGACATTTCATCTATGTGAAATTACTGAATGACCAGCTTCAGTAAGATTTGTATCCTTTTTTACAACCGACTTGGGTATAAATCCATCCTTGCAGATCATGCATTGTGGGTCTGGTTGTAACTACATAATCAATTCTTTGTATTTGCCGCAGAAGAATTATATACTGTATGTGTGTGTGTTATACTGTACATACACTTATTTATATATACATGTGTGCGTATATATACACGGTGAACAGAGAAGTGTTTTAACCCCTAATGTTGCATTTGTTTCCCCTTTCTGCATTTCACTTAACATTTTTATTTTTTTAATGACGCAGTTGTATGAGGACTTGTTTTATGCTGCAAAAGTTGTACTTTTTGGGGGCATAGTTTCAGTTTACATATAAATTAATGCAGAATTTTGAATAACAACATGGAAGTATGTATCACACATCCCCACACTATACGTTGATCTACTGCTTCTCAGCAAAATTTTTAAAATGAACAGGAGGTTATTAGTATACATTTTGATCAAACGATATAAGCCCACTTGCCACTTCACAGCAACCTCTTTTAAGTGTGTCCCTACACTAATGGGGGTAGCACTGCATGGCGGCCACCGCTGCAGCAAAGGCCGCACAGATGAGGGGCATAGCCCAGTGGCCCAACAGCACCACTGCTGCCTGACCTAGCCCCCCGGCTCTGGGCTGCACCACCACACCAGCACAGCATCACAGCAGCAATGGCCGCCACACCGCACCACCACCAAAAAAGGAAAGGCTGACACAGCTTTCCTCTCCAGGGCTCCCTGCAAGTAGACTGAAAGGAAAAGGGCATTAACCCTTTTACAGATTACTGCTAATTAAAAACACCTGGGCCAAATGGGGAGGAGTGCTGATACATTGTGGAAATATGCTGTGGTGCTATGCTTGTGGGGTGGTGCAGCCCAGAGCCAGGGGCTAGGCCTGGCAGCAGTGGTGCTGCGGACCACTGGGTTGTGCCCCTTGCTTGTGTGGTTATTGCTGCGGTGATGGCTGCCATGCAGTGCTATCTCCATGAGCGTAGGGACCCACTTTATAGAGGTTGCCCATGAAGTGGAAAGTGAGCCTATGCTGTTTGATCAAAAAGTATACTAAGAACCTCCTGTTCATTTTTGTAAGGTTTTGCTGAGAAGCAGTAGATCAATGTATAGTATGAGGATGAGCAGTCCATGCCTCTCCTTTTTGTGTTTAATGCAGAATTTGTTTTCATTTTTGTTAAATTTTTTTACATTTTTTACACCATTCACATTTCACACTTCACAGTAATTAGCTTGTTCGATTAATTCTACAGGTTATTATGGTCGTGTAGATACCTAATATATGTAGTTTTTTTGTGTGTACACAATAATTTCACAATAATGCACAATAATTTTTTATTAAGGAGTTAAAGGGGTTGTCTCCCTACATAGATTCATCATACCTCAGTCCTGTTTTCTCGGTTCATTTTTAAATTCAGGGCATGTTTACTGGCTTTACTGTCCTGAAGTGACGAGCTGCTGAGGACACCAGGTCTGTAGCTATAGCAACCAGCACTGGCAGCCTATTAGGAGAGATCAAAGAGGTCTGTAGCTATAACGATCTGGGGAGCTGATGCAGACCATACAAGAGGGGATATCTAGGAATAGGTAGGACACTGTTAATGGACACATATTGCAAAGTGACTTGTTTTTGCAAGATCTTTAACATGAAATGCAACCCTTGTAGTGAGACAACCCCTTTAAATAAAGGTGAGTGAGTGTGCTCTGCTGTACTCAGAATGGCCACTAAAAAGAATGGAGAGTGTCGTGCATGTATGGCCAACTCTCGGTTCTTCACAGAGTAGCATTAGGGCCTATTCTCGAGAGCCTCGTATATATCAGTCATTTAAAGCTTATCCTGTCGATATACCATGGCAGGAGCATCCTTTTAAAGAAAAATCTCTTTCTCTCCACATGAAATTTGGTTTTACATTTACACGCACTGCTTTGTTTATTGCAGACTCCATATTAGTTCTTGCTTTGATTATGTCATTTGGCAGAGCAAGTGCTTTGCACCAGGTCATCTTAGCTGGCACACTATGCCATGTCATCTTCGTATTAAATCAAATTTTTAGTTTGAAGGTTATTTCAAGCTTATGTACTGTGAACATCTCAAAACAAATGCAACCATTGTGTATTGTGGCTAAGCAGAAGGTTTCTGAAATGTTGATTTTGGTGACAGGAATGTGCTCAGTGACCCACTCCTCCATCGACTACCTTCTATCCAACCACTCTTCTGGTAATGTAGTAATAATTGTCATAGGCGGAGCAGCAGAGGCATTAAACTGCACCAGGAATAAACATATTCTAACCTTGAAAAAGAGAAAGGGGTTCATCAGGAAAGCCCTCACAAATGGGTAAGTAACCATTGCTCAAGTATAAGAAATCTTAGCCTTGTAAACATTAATACTGCAAGAACCCACTGACCAGAGCCACATAAGCTATCAAGAAATAGGCTGTGTCCTTCACTAAGAAGAATTAAATGTGAACCCAAGCTATTTTTTATCTACATACAGTGAGGAAAAAAGTATTTAGTCAGCCACCAATTGTGCAAGTTCTCCCACTTTAAAGATGAGAGAGGCCTGTAATTGTACAGGTAGACCTCAACTAGAGATGGGCGAATTTCCTGAAATTCGGTTCGTTCACTTCGCCGGATTTCTCGACAAAAAATAACTTCGTTCCGAATTACTTCGGCACGAATCACGTTAAAAACAGCTATTTCCAGGCTGCACAGAGCCTGCAGGGTGCTGTAGAACGTTGTGCCATGCTTAAATATGCAGAGGGAGCTTGGTTTGGTCTTCATACAATGTTGTGTTTTAGTATGACACATGACTGCCGCCGCTCTTAGAATCGCTTCACTATAAAATTCCCTGGGCACTTAAGAGGGCAAAACTGACCAAAAAACTGAAGGGGAAATGTAGCCTGATAAAGTCATGGCAGCGACAGCTGGAAAAAAACAAGCTGAGAGCTCAGGTGGCAACATCAGTGACAGAGTGTGGAGGTGACGGCGGCAGCCACAGCAGCATGAGGTCAGAGAGTGGCACAATGATATTCTGGAGGTGGCAAAAACAGGAGTAGGCCACAGAGTGGCACAATGACACAGTGTGTAGGTCACGGCAGCAGCCACAGCAGCAGCATGAGGTCAGACAGTGGCACAATGACATTCTGGAGGTGGCAAAAACAGGAATAGGCCACAGAGTGGCACAATGACACAGTGTGTAGGTCACGGCAGCAGCCACAGCAGCAGCATGAGGTCAGACAGTGGCACAATGACACAGTGTGTAGGTCACGGCAGCAGCAGCATGAGGTCAGGCAGTGGCACAATGATATTCTGGAGGTGACAAAAACAGGAGTAGGTCAGAGAGTGGGACAATGACACAGTGTGTAGGTCACGGCAGCAGCCACAGCAGCAGCATGAGGTCAGAGAGTGGCACAATGATATTCTGGAGGTGGCAAAAACAGGAGTAGGCCACAGAGTGGCACAATGACACAGTGTGTAGGTTACGGCAGCAGCCACAGCAGCAGCATGAGGTCAGACAGTGGCACAATGACAGTGTGTAGGTCACGGCAGCAGCCACAGCAGCAGCATGAGGTCAGACAGTGGCACAATGACACAGTGTGCAGGTCACGGCAGAAGCAGCATGAGGTCAGACAGTGGCACAATGACATTCTGGAGGTGGCAAAAAAAGGAGTAGGCCACAGATTGGGACAATGACACAGTGTGTAGGTCACGGCAGCAGCCACAGCAGCAGCATGAGGTCAGACAATGGCACAATGACATTCTGGAGGTGGCAAAAACAGGAAATAGGCCACAAGTGGCACAATGACACAGTGTGTAGGTCACGGCAGCAGCACAGCAGCAGCATGAGGTCAGACAGTGGCACATGACACAGTGTGCAGTCCTCGGCAGCAGCAGCATGAGGTTCAGACAGTGGCATCAATGACATTCTGGAGGTGGCAAAAACGGAGTAGGCCACAGAGTGGACAATGACACAGTGTGGAGGTCATGGCAGCAGCAATAGCAGCAGCATGAGTAGACAGTGGCACAATGACAGAGTGTGGAGGTGGGTGGCAATACCTGTCCCTGGTAAAGATGGTTGCTGGCAGATGGAGAAACTGTCAGCAGATGTGTGGCAATCAGGCGGGGCGGCATCAGAATAG
The DNA here is from genome assembly GCA_025379985.1 of Phyllomedusa bahiana. Classification (NCBI taxonomy): domain Eukaryota; kingdom Metazoa; phylum Chordata; class Amphibia; order Anura; family Hylidae; genus Phyllomedusa; species Phyllomedusa bahiana. The sequence continues at coordinate 23,142 of JAODAL010028777.1, read as the reverse complement.
TGGCTGAGGCAGGTAGTTTTAACCCAGACTCATTTTCTCACAGTTTGGGTGAGGCGTCATGGCTGATGTAGTCTGACGCCTAAGGCATTGGTGTGTGGAAATCCTGGCCGATCCACGCTTGATTCATCTTGACAAAGGTCAGTCGTTCCACATTTCCCGTGGACAGCGGTTCTCCTTGGGTAACGATGGCCCCAGCGCACTGAACACCGCTTGATGCCACACTACTGGCCAGGCAGGACAGCTTCTCCACTGCAAACTCGGCAAGTTGCGGCCACACATCCAGTTGGCTGCCCAGTAGTCCAGCGGATCTCTAACTGGGGTGGCAGAGTGCTGTCCAAGTAGGCCACCACCTGTTGGTTCAGGGTCTGCTCCAGGTCTTGCTGCTGACGACTGCCCTCCTCACTAGGCGGGTGAAGGAATCTGCTCATCAGTGACTCCAGACTTAGGTTGCTGCTGATGGAGCTGGTACTGCTCCGACCCCCCCCCCCCACCTTCCCCAGCAGCCGCGGCAGTAGTACGTGAGCGCTGAAGAACCCCCCGGTCAGACCTGTCAGAGGAGGGACGATGCCGCACATAGGCAGCGGCCAACTGACTACGGAGGATTTCCCTATAGTATTTGAGTTTGTCCTCCCTCTCAATAGCTGGGAAAAAGGCTCCCATTTTGGACCAGTAGCGAGGGTCCAATAGGGTGGAGAGCCAGAAGTCATCCCTCTGCCGGATGCTGACTATTCGGCTGTCACTAGCCAGGCAAATCAGCATGCTGCGGGCCATCTGCACAAGTGACTCCGAGGGGCTCCCTGCCTCCATCTCCACTGTATACTGCCACGGTGCTTGCGGGTCATCTGCCTCGTCTTCCTCATCTCCATTTTCCTCCTCCAGCTGCTCCTGCTCCTCCTCTCTTGTCACTTTGGTAGAAAATCCACTCATTTCACCAGACAATACTTCTGCTCCAATTTCCTACTCCTCCTCCTCCATTTCAGTCCCCATTGAACTCATGTGGTCGCGAGACGTAGTCGCCACGTCTCCAGTCCCCTGCCCAGACAGATTTTTCAGCATCTGTTCCAGGACATGAAGCAGTGGAATGACGTTATTCATCCCGTAGTCCTGGCGACTGACAAATAACGTGGCCTCCTCGAATGGCCTCAACAAATGGCAGGTGTCACGCATGAGCTGCCACTGGCTGACATCAAAGTTACACAGGGGAGTACTCCTGTCCGCCTGGATCATCAAAAAATCGTTAATTGCCTTTCTCTGTTCATACAGTCGGTCCAACATGTGCAGGCTGGAATTCCAACGGGTGGAAATATCACATATCAGAGTGTGTTGGGGGAGGCCGTTCTGCCGCTACAACTCGAGGAGGGTGTTCCTGGCTTTGTACGAATGGATGAAGTGCATGCACAGTTTCCTGGCCATTTTCAGAATCTTCTGAAGATCGGTGGAAGACTTCAGGAACCTTTTCACAACCAGATTGAACACGTGCGCCATGCAGGGCACATGGACCATCCCTCCTCGGTGCAGTGCGGACACCATGTTCCTCCCATTGTCCGTCACCATGGTTCTGATTTGCAGTTGGCGTGGAGAAAGCCACACATCGATTTCTTGCTGCATGACGCGGAGCAGTTCCTCTCCTGTGTGACTTCGTTTGCCGAGGCAAGCCAGGTGTAGAACTGCGTGACATCTCTGTGCCCTACACATGTGGTATGATGGAGCAGTACTTGTGGAGGCTGAGATGATGGTGGTGGTGGAGGAGGAGGAGGAGGCGGACATTGGCGCAGGAGCCGCAGTTTGACAACGTGGATGAGAAAGTGGCGTCTCCTGTCCAAGTTGTTGGTGTGCCTGGGCCGGAAGCACATTCACCCAGTGGGCCAAAAAGGACATGTACTGGCCCAGACCGTAGTTAAAGCTCCCGACGTCTGCGCTGACGTGCACCTTGGAACAAACCGATAAGCTCAAGGACTGGCCCACCGTCTGTTCTACATATTTGTGAAGTGCTGGTACTGCCTTTTTGGAAAAGAAATTACGGCTTGGAACTCTCCATCTCGGCTCGGCACAAGCCATTAGTTCTCTGAACGGTGCAGAGTCCACCATTTGGAAAGGGAGGGACTGCAGCACCAACAACTTGGACAGGAGTACGGTCAGCTTCTGCACCTTAGGATGGTTGGACGCATACTGTTGTCTCTTTGCAATCGCCTCGCTGAACGACTGCTGGCGCTATGAGTAGCGAGGAGCAGGAGCATCTGGACCGGGAGATGATGTCAAAGAGAAACAGCTCCCTTCTGCAGAGGTGGTGGAGCCTTGACTGGCTGCAATGGCATGCGTGCCACTTGGCGCTGCTGCTGCTGCTGTTGCTGCGGCGGCAGGATGGACCACCACATCTGAGCCACGTTTCTCCCAGGCCACCGGATGGTGACGCTGCATGTGTTGACGCAGGGCCGTGGTGCCAACGTTAGCTCCCTGGCCACGCTTCACTTTCTGCTTACAGATTCTACATATACCCATATTCGGCTCCTCCGGTGTCTTAGCAAAGAACTGCCACACCGCCGAGTATCGGATTTTACCGCCAACGCTCCGCACTGAGTGACTACTGCCGCTGCTTCCTCGCTGAGCCCCTGTGCCGCTACTGTCTTGGACCTGCGAAGCGGGTTTTTACCCCGTGGCCGCTTGGCTCCCGATATCACTCTGCTGCTTTCCTGCTGACTCACGGCCACACGACCCACTTGCTGGCTGCGCCGCTGCCTGACGCGCAAGCTGACGCCCTCTTCTCCTGACGATGATGAAGCCCTTGCCTCACCCGGCTCCCAAGTGCGGTCGGCTACATCATCATCTATTTGTGTTTCATCGTCACTGCTGTCCTCATCAACGGTCTTGGTATGCAGAGGCTGACCCCTCACAACATGACCTCCCATGCCACTCTCAACATCTTTACTTTGCGCTACTGCAAGAAGCAGAGGATTTTGTCACCATTTCTTCGCTGCCAAGTAGCTGCTGACTGCCCTCCTCAAAATTGTTCATCCTCCTATATAGTGGCGCTGAGCCCTGACCACATAGTAGATCTCTGTCTGAGGGAACCGTATGGGACAGGGTTGAGGACAGGTGAGGGCCGCTGACCCGCTCCGGGCCATGCCAATTAAGGGTTGTGTGCTGACGTTCCCACCGACTCTTGGCTGGGGTTGTCAGATGTCATCTGGGGGAAGTGGATGACCTAGTCAACCAATCAAGAACCCTTGGGTTGCTGAACAAAACACGGCCGCTAGATGACAGCGGCAGTTCTGGCCTCACCGAGTGACCACAGCTGCGTAGTCCCCTTGCTGTGCTGCGACCTGGGCCTGTTCCAGGAATGTTTGTGCCACTGCCGCTCGCAGGTGCAGAGACTGCCACCTCTCTGTCTGACATACTGTTTGTTCTAAAATGTACAGACACTGTTTGATGAAGATATCTGATTGACTTGTATGTGCCGTTTAAAAACTCTGTGTATTTTACTGAATGTAAAAGCTTAATTAACCTTCGGATATGAATTATGCTACAGAATTTCTTCTGTGGCGGTGAAAAAGAAAGTTTATTTTACTGAGTGCAACTGCAGAAAAATACTTAGTTAACCCTTGGATGTAAATTGCGCCAAAAAATTGAGCCACCACAAACTACTAGCTTTGTAGCGTGTTACAATGCCGTGTTTTTTTACGCCACACAACAAGAGATAAAATTGTAATTAACCTTTGCTTGTGAATTAGGCTACAGGAAAAATGTATATATTTTGGCGGTGAAAATGACGGTTTCTTGGAGTCACACAGCTGAATAACAACGCTTAATTAACCCCTGGATGTAAATTGCGCCAAAGAATTGAGCAGACAAAAATGAAGTGGTATTTGTATGTAAAAACGCTGTTTCTTTAAATGAATACAACAGGAACTGGCTTAGATCCCCTCGGATATTCAAGGGGCGGTGAGCAGATAGCAATAAAATGTATATGCCGCTGCAGTGGACGCACACTGGACTTCAGATCCAATACCCCAAAAAATCAGCAATAGAACATTAAGAGAAGCAGTCTCTGAGACAAGCTGAGACACCCCACAAAAATCGCTGTATAAAATTCAGTTCTTCAGTAAGAGCTATCAGTCGCAGCAGCACCTTCCCTAATCAGTACAGTGAGAGGAGTGTGAGCTCCCGGCGTCGCGCCTGGACTTATATAGTGCGGTGACGTCACAGAATCCCGCCGGTCTCTGATTGGCTTCATCTCTGCACATGTATGCAGGCTATGCCCTTCTTCCTCCCAGAGTGCTTTGCCCCATGTAGCGCCATGGCTCGCAGCCATTTTATCAATCAAAAGCACACTTCGTTCACCCGAAGTACCCCAAATTTCGACTTCGTTCAGAACCGAAGTTTTCCTGAAATTCTAAACGAAGTCCACTTCGTTAGAATCAATTCGCCCATCTCTAACCTCAACCATGAGAGACAAAATGAGAAAAAAAATCCCGAAAATCTCATTGATTTGGAAAGAATTGATTTGCAAATTATGGTGGAAAATAAGTTTTTGGTCACCTACAAACAAGCAAGATTTCTGGCTCTCACAGACCTGTAACTTCTTGTTTAAGAGGCTCCACTGTCCTCCTCGCATTACCTGTAGTAATGCACCTGTTTGAACTTATCAGTATAAAAGTCACTTGTCCACAACCTCAAACAGTCACACTCCAAACTCCACTATGGTAAAGACCAAAGAGCTGTCGAAGGACACCAGAAACAAAATTGTAGCCCCGTACCAGGCTGGGAAGACTGAATCTGCAATAGGCAAGTAGCTTGGTGTGAAGAAATCAACTGTGAGACCAATAATTAGAAAATGGAAGACATACAAGACCACTGATAATCTCCCTCGATCTACGGCTCCACTCAAGAGCTCACTTTGTGGGGTCAAAATAATCACAAGAATGGTGAGCAAAAATCCCAGAACCACAAGGTTGGGAAATAGAGAAAGACCTGCAAAGAGCTGGGACCAACGTAACAAAGGCTACCATCAGTAACACACTATGCCGCCAGGGACTCAGATCCTGCAGTGCCAGACGTGTCCCCCTGCTTAAGCCAGTACATGTCTAGACCTGTCTGAAGTTTGCTAGAGAGCATTTGGATGATCCAGAAGAGTATTGGGAGAATGTCATGTTGTCAGATGAAACCAAAGTAGAAGTGTTTGGTAGAAACACAACTCGTTGTGTTTGGAGGGGAGAGAATGCCGAGTTGCATTCAAAGAACACCATGCCTACTGTGAAGCATGGTGGTGGCAACATCGTGCTTTGGGGCTGTTTCTCTGCAAAGGGACCAGGGCGACTGATCCGTGTACATGAAAGAATGAATGGGGCCATGTATCGTGAGATTTTGAGTGCAAACCTCCTTCCATCAGCAAGGGCATTGAAGATGAAATGTAGCTGGATCTTTCAGCATGACAAGGATCCCAAGCACACCGACAGGGCAATGAAGGAGTGGCTTCATAAGAAGCCTTTCAAGGTCCTCGAGTGGCCTAGCCAGTCTCCAGATCTCAACCCCAAAGAAAACCTTTGGAGGGAGTTGAAAGTCTATGTTGCCCAGCAACAGCCCCAAAACATCACTGCTCTAGAGGAGATCTGCATGGAGGAATGGGCCAACATACCAGCAACAGTGTGTGCCAACCTTGTGAAGACTTACAGAAAACGTTTGACCTCTGTCATTGCCAACAATGGAGATAGAACAAAGTATTGAGATGAACGTTTGTTATTGACCAAATACTTATTTTCCACCATAATTTGCAAATAAATTTTTTACGGCACACGTTTCCGCCGTGAAGCAGCAAGGCACGGTAGGGGTTAATCCCTCTGGTCAGTCGACACACCCAGGGAGAGGCAGGGCTGATGAGCTTAGAAGTGTCACCTCGGCTCCTAATCAAGTCAGAGGGTGTGTTGCACTAGCCAATAGGAGGGCCCGGAGGCCGCAACAATCATCTTCTTGGGCGAGCTCCAGGCACCACATTTAAACTCCCTCATTTCTGTCAATCCTTGCCTGAGAAAAGTTCTCCCTTGTGCTTTCCCTAATTTCCTTGTTTGCTTGTTTGCTCCTGATTTCCTGACTCCGGCTTGTTCCTTGACTACGTTTCCGTCCTACGATTTTGTACTGCGTGACCTCCTGTGTTTTTGACCCTTGCTTGTTTACCGTTGTTCTCCTGGTTTCTGATTCCTGGCTTTGGCGTACCCGTACTTTTATCGACCCGGACTGTCTGACTCTGCATTTCCCTGAAGGCCCTGCACGTAGTAGTGTAGGGACTGTCGTCCAGTTGGAGTCTGCCATCTAGGGCAGCACGCCAAGTAGGCAGGGACAGTGGGCTGGGAGGCAGTCAGGGCCCACTGCACCTCCTCTGACGTGACAAAATTCTTTCCAAATCAGACAATGTGATATTCTGGATTTGTTTTCTCATTTTGTCTCTCATAGATGTCTATCTATGATGTCAATTACAGGCCTCTCTCATCTTTTTAAGTGGGAGAACTTGCACAATTGGTGGCTGACTAAATACTTTTTTTCTCCATTGTAAACATACAGCTGTATTAGAACAATTAAGTTATAGAAAGACGATAAATATATCTATATCTGCACTGTATTCCCAAGCCAACCCTCTATTGTCTATAGAAAACAGACTTTCCCACACATAAACCACCAATGGATCACTCTGTTTCCTCTAGATATAAGCAGTACCAAAATAGGCTGGCAACTGTGTTTCCAACCCTTCTTAAATGGGTTGTCTCTCTACATTGATTCATCTTACCTCAGTCCTGTTTTCTTGGTTTCATTTTTAATTCAGGGGCGTGTTTACTGGCTTTTACTAGGCTGCAGTAGAAGCCAGGTCTGTAGCTATAGCAACCAGTGCTGGCAGCCTATTATGAGAGAGTAAACAGGTCTGTAACTATAGCGACCTGAGGAGCTGATGCAGCTCATACAAGAGAGGGAGGGGGAGGTAGGACACTGTTAATGGACATATATTGCAAAGTGACTTGTTTTTGCAAGACCTTTAACATAAAAGGCAATCCTGGTAGTGAGACAACCTCTTTAAATTGATATTATTGTCCACATTAATTAGAGAAAGTGTAGAGGGGAGATGTTTCACTTTGCGGAGAGCACCAAACTGGTTATCACGGTTCACGCTGCGGTCCGTGCCTTGGACTGCAGATGTGCCCCGTACCCTTGCTGTGTCCTCGGCACCTGCTGTTGTGCCGGCTGCAGCTTCCTCCACCACGTTAAAGTCACCTGTCTTCGTTATTGCTCCGGTTTGCGATCCTGCGCGCACCCTTCCTGCTCCGTGGCTGCTCTCGATAATTTAAAGAGACAGTTTCGCCTCTGCTCCAGTGTCAGTTCGTGGATGTTCTTCTGTGATCCTGACCCTTGTTTGTTGTACCAGTTGCTATTACCTGTGTTAACCCTGAGTTAACCAAGCATTATCTAAAGTACTCTACTGCTGTTCCTGCCACTGCACAAGTCTATTACCTTTGATTTCCTGCTGTTATCTGCCACTGTACGAGCCTGTTACCTGCCTAGGACTCTGTCACCTGCCTACATCTACACCTGTCTGGGGCCAATCACTCTCTATTGGATCCTGCAAGCTTTATTTATAGCTCAGACACAGACTTCACCACTGGTACAGCACAGGCATGGTTACATCAACCGACCGATGACAATTCTCCATGTCCCTCACACTTCAGCTACAGGAGGAGAACTTTGCTCAACTCCTATGTACCGTGACACCTCTCTCTGTTCCAGGAGAAGGATTCTACCCAACTCCATTCTGAGACTGGGCCAACACTTCCTGTCATTCCTCAGCTTTCCTGGGCACTTGACACGTTCCTCAGCCATTGTAGCCCAAGCCTCCCCTTAGCCCTACCACCACAAGGCTACAGCACGTGCCACACTTATGACTCCTCCTTTTATTTTTCTCTTTACAGTACCCCACTTCAACCTCTGTGCTTTCTCCCTCCACGTTGGTTCCTCCTTACTTTCCTTTGCGAGACAACTGAGCTGTTCTTCTCTGCCCTAGCCTGCCCCAGTCCACTGCCAGCAGGTGGATAGCTGATCCCTTCTGCCAGAACTACACAACAATTTAACTGGAACTATACTTCGGGTACTTCCACACTTTTTTTTTGTGCTGAAAATGTCAGCATGTAATCAGCTTTCTCATTGGAAATTCCACACTTGTAAGTGCAGAATTCAGATGAGAAAATAACACTGAATTTCCAAAGCAGATTTTTCAGCCTCCTATACCCAGTAATAAGCAGTGTGTAAAACGCTTCATAGAATTGACATGTTGATTTTTTTGTCAGTGCTTACTTTAATTGCTGAAAATAAGCAAGTAAAATCAACGTCATCTGAACAATAACGCTGATTTTACATTGGAATAAATGGAGGACATTTTACTTTACACTTTTTTGGGGTAGGATTATGCACATAATCCGACCCAAAAAAGCATCCAAAAACCCGATGTTAACATACCCTTACTCAGAACAGAACTAAACTGGGAGCACATGGCAGACCCATTTTTAATTGTGTGCCTGCAGCTCCTCCCTCCTTCTCCCACAGGTCCAACCATGCTTTCCCCTCTCTGTCATACTTAGAGAGCCTTTACCACGAAGGCATTTCATGTCCTGCTGTCCTCTCTTGAGATTTCAGTGTGTTTATAAAGGGGCGTGTATAATTTGTTTGAACTGCATAGCATGTGACCAAGCAGGCTTGATATCACCATGGTAATTCCCAATCGTTGCCGATGGAGACCGTCTTATGCCCGTACTACATTCTATCTGTCAAATTACGGGTCCGATTGTGGCCCGGTTTTGCGTTGGTTTATGATTGGCCTATGTTATTATACTTCACAATGGTTTTTGAACTTACTGCCTGAATCACCAGTCCATGCACCGTTCTGGTTCCGAGTTTTATAACCCTTACGTTCATATGACCGGATATGCTTTTATAGGATACCAGACCCGGCTTCAGCGGGCTCATGGCATGTCCGGGAAGTTTGGTCATATCTGGCTCTAATTTGATTTTGCGCATGTCCCGGAAGTTTGCAGGGCATCACCCCTTGCTATCCAGTGTTGGCGGGGTAATAATGATTTCGTGGCGGCAAGAGGAGGGAACGATTGGGTAATTAGCTTATTATTTTAGTAAGTATGCATATAAGAACATGTCATTTTATTGTGTCGTATGCTATGACTAAGGGTGTGTGCACCCGAAACGCGTAAGCTCGTTCCGTGGTGAGGTGTGTGTTTATCTCTGGGATCGCTTGCATCGCTTGTAAGTTTATTTCTCTTTCAATAAAGGACTATTTTTTATGCAATTTTGGGGTTTGGTGGTTATCGCTGCCTCTAACGTGTTGTGCCATTACCATGTGTAGTACACCCTGAGGCTCTGGGTGGAGGCGTGCTGATTACACCATCCTTGCTGGATTATTTTGGGGTGAGCTGACCAATCCTTCTTTTTGACCTTGTTGATATCACCATGCCTTTTCCCACAGTATGCTCACTCCTGAATCCCTAGTCATACAAAGGTCTGTTTATGTAAAGTCAAGTAACATAAAATACAAGAGCTTTGAGTAGCTACAATATAGATGACTGGCTATCACATTAGGTACTCAGTGTTCACCATTAATATCCAGATACTTTTTATTCCAGCAAACTACTGCGTGAATAACAATAGATACAGTGTCCACAGCAATTTTTCTGTTCAACTTTCCAGTGTACCTGGTTTTCAATGGAGTATAAACAATCCAATGTGCTCTCTTAAAGGGGCTGTCCACTATTTTTTTTTTCATTGATAATGTAAATGATAATAAAAAAAACAATTTTGTGAAATACATGTATGAAACATTCTGCTCCTGTACCTCATTACACCAATACAGTAGGCCAATTATAAAAAATGGTATAGCTAGCATTCCTGTCCATAGTAATGGCTTCCATGGACTAAACATGGTGTCAGTCATGTGACCCCTGGCATCCAGGTAACACTGTGCAGCGATGTAACAGTAGATTATGGAAAGAGCAGAACTTCTCCAGTATTACTACCTCGGGCACCATCATATCTCGTCTGTCAGTGTCTGTGGAGAAGCCACTTGCACATTCTTCTCTCTGCCTCATCTTAATTAACAACACCACAGTTATGACTCATCATTGATGCATTTTTTTTTGTAATGTATAACAGAATGTAAGCCCACATGCAGAACAAATGCAGATCTCTAAGGTACACACTGTACACAATCTTAAATAGGTCACAACAATAGTGCAGAGGCCTCAGCTAATTCGTAAAAATTAAGCAGAATTAACGTTAGCCCTTCTGCTTGTTCCCCAGCCAGACTTTGATTTCTTTCAAGGACTGTACCATTTAACAGTATAAAAATATATTACACTATTATGCTGCTCCTACTGGCTTTGTAGGATCATTGTATTCATGTAGTGTACAGGAGAGACAGCACCGTGTAATACAAAATGGGAACAAACCTGTTTTCAGACACTATGCTATTATATGCAGAAAAAGATTGCTGGTGACTGACCTGGATGGTTGATCTGTACATTCCTGTTTGGCTTCAAGAAGGAAAACTTTGCTGCTATTTTTAAAATATTATTGGGTGCTGTGGGGAATATAGTTGAGATCTCTGTGACAACCCCTATGGTCACTGTAATGGTGGCCATCAGTAACTGGATCACAAGGAGAGCACATGCTTTAGGGCCTTCACCACCAAGTTTCTTTAAGTTCTTCCTAAAGTTTAGTGGTGCTTTTCTATTGCCAGAGAAACACCTCTGATGCTGGTTACCTCTCAGATGATCAAGCATGTTAAAATCCAACATACCAATTCTTGTTTCACCAGACACACACATTAGCTGTCCACATACACAATAGATTGCCATTAGATTTTGTTGACAGTAGCATAAGGTAACCATGATACTGCTCATGGGAAAGGGCCTCCACCGACCTTGATCCTGTCCTAGTGGCCATTAGTGTCCTCATAAAGCAGCTGTTACCTTGGCAAGAAAACAAAAAATCAAAAAGACAACAGGTTCTAGAAAAATGTAAGATTAAGGAGAGGGATTTTATGGTGAGACATCAGTGATGACAGCAGTATGCAGAATGGAGTGGCCATGGCTTAGGAGCTACCACAGAACTTTAAAGCCACCACTGGGTTTAATGCTTTTGGATTTCTTTTTTTTTTTTTTGTCTACCTTTTTAAGATAGTCTTCGCTTGAATAATTTTCATATGCGCTCACTTTCATCTAGAATTGTCATGATTAATTTAATATATAAAATGCATGTGTAACTCTGAATGATGGGCAACTGTGTATTTCGTGTAGAGCATCATTGGTTCCTGTGTATTCATTTGGGGAAAATGAAGTACTTGAACAACATCATTTTGAACCCGGCAGCTGGAAAGGGACCCTACAAAAAGCATTCCAGCAATGGATCGGTTTTGCCCCTTGTATCTTCATTGGACAAGGGATCTTTTCCAGTACTTCCAAAGGAATAATGCCCCTTCGCAAAGCAATCAACACGGTTGGTTAGTGCCATCTTCTTCATTTATTTTAATTATAGTTATTGTCACAGTATATGTCTATGCTTGCAAGGTTTCTGGGGTTATGGCCAAGACAAATCACTATTTTTCCCAAAATAGAAACATACTTATCAGAATGAATATAATTAGCAAAAAGGATATAAATATAAACAGAGCTAATATACACATCACACGTGGGCTAATGAGCTAATGTACACATTGGATCCGTATCCAAAATATTTGTATGTTGTTTTGGATGCGGATCCGCACGTGAAATACGACAGAATTAACATGTCCTAAGTTTTTATTCTGGAATACAATGCAATTTTTTTCTATTAAGGTCAATGGGGATAATTTACTTTCAGTCATAGACGAGTATGTCAAGTTGGAATCTGTGTGGAAAATATTCGTTGAAATATTCGTCGTGTGGACAAAGTCTAAGAGGTAGAAGCCAATTGTTCTCATTTTAGCGAAAAAATCCTTCTCGACCCCAAAATCAGAACAAATCCCTGGATCAATAACCTTCTCCAGAAATGTGGTCACTCTAATCTGTTGTACTATTTTACTCCGGATATGCATCCAGGCCCATATTGAACTTATTTAATGAGTTCTGAATGACAATTTCCTCTGTCGAAGAGCTCTACAGTCTCATTGCTCTAAGGCTAGTATAGCCTGCGGCGCTGGGAGTCGCAATCCTCCTCTGTCTAAAGACGTTGCTGCAGATTGACGACCTGTAACGCCCGCTGTCTATAGTCGGTGGGGGTAGTTAAGGAGTTATGGGATGGGAATACCACTTTAATTTTACTTCAGATTATAAATTATAGTAGGGTGAGTTTTAATATACATGGAAGGCACCACTTTTTATGCTATGGGTGTCACACAGCGAACCACACTTTACATAGATACCCTACAGGACTTGCTTGGGTCCCATTTCATATAGCTAGTGGGATACTATTTAGTATCGCTTACCAATGATCACAAAGAAGAGAAGAGAGAAACCATCCTGTGGGTCAGACTTTACAAGAAGTGAAGGGGTGTTATGATTAAACCAGTGCCATCTTATCCATTGGGCACACTAGGCAGTTGCCTAGGGACCCTTGGTGGTGAATGTATGTCCCAGGATTCCAGGGCACATACCTTAGATCCCTGGGTTGTGGTAGCTTATTTAAAGAGAACCTGTCACATAGTTTTTGCCCCTCTTGCTGAGGACAGTACGAGCTAGTGTCAGACCTGCTGTTTCCAACGCTGTGTCCCTTATTCTGTAAGATGCTGGATTTTTTGTGTATTTAATGCTCAAATCTGCAGTTTTCAGCCAGAAGAGTAATTTGCAGAGTCATTCAGTCAGTTTTTTTTCAAACGCGCCCATCCGAGGCTAGCTCCACCCACCTCAACTGATAAACCTATTACTTTGAATAGGTAGAAACACGTGAATAACTGTCAGTGGGTGGGGCTTGCATTTGGTGGGCGGGGCTAACACCTGCTCATGAATAAGATTTATGGAGTAAATGCTCTAAAACTACAGCATCTTACAGAATAAGGGGCATAGTGCTGGAAACAGCAGGTCTAACACTAGCTTGTGCTGCCCTCAGCAAGGGGGGCATAACCTATGTGACAGGTTCCCTTTAACTATTTGTGTGTTGTAAGGATGTGAAGATACTTAAAAAAAACATGGTGGAGCAGGTAGCCAATGGCTCCCTACCCTGGAAATTAGTCTTCTAGACTGCAGGCTGCCTACAGGATGTCAGACTGATGTCCCAATGTAGGTAGTTTGATGACATGAGTGTGCTTGGGGGTGGTTAAAGGCATCGTCTCATGTTGCATCAGGTTCGGGCATGGCTAGTGGTGTGGCCTGGCATGAAGCCATATATTTGGGCAAGGCCCACTGCATTGCAATTCCTGGGGGCCCATAATGCTGTTAAGATGGCTCTGGAGTGAACCCACACAAAGTAAGGGTCTTTCATTTTGATTTTTAGGTGGAGCGCCTCTGCTCCATGTATAACCCGTGGATAGTGAATGTGTTCACTACTTTAAGAATAAATTAAATATTTCCATATAAATATCTGGTTCATATATGTGTCTTTGATCAGATTATTTTAGCTATAAAGGTAAGTGGTAAGATCCTGTGTGTTTGAATCACCAAACTACACTTTCCAATTTAGTTCATGTTCAGCAGATGTTATCATAATTACACAGTTTGTAAGGTGTGGATACAACATTGACATGTGCTTTCTGAATTGCAGAACATGCACATTTTAGTTTTGTACATAGATTTAATGGGATTATGACGTCAGTTTCTCCACCTTATCGTCTCGTTAAGTACATTATAGGGGTTGTCTCGCTACAAAGAATAGCTTTCAAGTTGTAGGGAACACAAAATAAAGACATTTTCCAAATATATTGCTTTGTTCCTCTGTTATCCCTAAGGAGATACAAGTGAATTTATGATCTCCATGGCTATTTCAGTTCCCTCAGTAACCGACCTGTGTATATCTCTGTTTGTTCTATGTGATAGCAGTGAGTAAGTCATCACACAGGTTGGGCAGTGTCCATGCTGCTGGGCAGTAAAAAGCTTGATTTATCTCAAGTAAACAGAACAGTAATTAGGGCTTTTGTTTTGGGGATCAGATAAGAAGTCCTGTTAGTAGTTTGAGAAGCGAATCTGATCTAATTAGCAACTGAAAGCACAACTGAAAGCACAACTGAAAGCACAGAGCTGTACAAGCATGGAGCTTATGCAAATTAGTCAGTCTGAACCAGGAAGTGACAGAGTATTTCATTCATGCATGCTTTGAAACACTGTAGGGAGACAACTCCTTTAAGGGCATGTCCCCACTGCACGAGTTTTCGGCCGGTTTTTCAGCCGGTTTGCGGTTTTTCAGACCGCCTGAAAAACCGACTGAAAATGAGCACAATTGTGCACTATGGAAAACCCGTGCAGCAGTCCCCACTGCACGGGTTTTCTGCTCGGCGGTTTTGCCGCCCGCGGTCCGGCCGCAAAACATCGAGCAAGCACCTTCTTCCGTCTGGTTTTCGGACGGAATATGTGCTTCTCAATGGGTGGCGGGAGGGCTCTTCTCCGCTCATCGCCGGCATTTGTCCTATGCCGTGTAAACGCGCCCTAAACATAAGGTGTGAGTTGTACGGTGGGATTGCCTGACAAAGTTATGATAAAGAATAAAGTATTTCCTCTTAAATATTTCACATTTCACAAAATTTTGTGTAGGATATTAATATAGGTTACAGATGTAGATCTATTTTCCCCTGCTATCACTAGTTAAATCATTTACGGTTCAGAAAAAGTGTTGCGCTTCTGATTTGAGTTCCACCCAACCCAAATTTCGCTGAAGACCACAGGACAAATGGACAAGTGATCAGCAGCCTGCTCGTCAGACCTGAAAAAGGAAGTTTATCATTCGTGGATGACACAGTTCCTTTTTCAAGATTACCTGGCAGGCTAGCAAATTGTTGCCTAATTTTCCTCTAATCTCTGTCAAATATCAGTTCAGCAGTTTAGAAATTCTACAGTAGAAAATTGTGCTGCGTAGACTACAGTACAGACTTTCTATTGAGGTTTATAGGACACTGGTTACAGTTGGATTTCTAAATACTGAATGCACCAAAAATCTGACCAGAAACCAGTGCCGTGTAGACATGGCATTGCACACAAAAACCAAAGTTTTTTTAAACTCGGTTTTCCATTTTTGGTGCGGTTTTTGCCACAGTTTTCGGACTTGGCTTTTCAACTGTTTGTCAGACAGTGTAGAAATCTATCTACACAATAGTAAGCTCTATAGTTTTTGGGTTTAATTTATGGAAAGCGTAAAAATTTCACGCTACAGTGATATATTATCCTGAAAATAGGCCATTTAAGTCGCAGCATTCAATGTTGATTTTCTCATCTCAAACAATTTATTGAAACTAAGGCCAAAAACAGTGGAGGATACACGCCATCAAATAATGTCAATGTCTCAATACTGTGTCATGTGGCCTTGAGCGACAATTACAGCTTGACAACGACATCTTGTGCACAAGTGGAGGTATTGACTGGCATGGCCTTCCACTCTTCTTGAAGGGCGCCCCACAGGTCATTGAGGATTAAGGTTACAGAGTTATGAACTTCTATATAGCAACTCATCTGATCCCACAGGTTTTCTAGGGGGTTCAGATCTGGAGAAAGTGCAGGTCACTCCATTTGAGGTACCCCAGTCTCCAACAGCCGTTCCTTAATTATGCAACCTCGATGACCTCGAGCATTATCATCTACGAAGATGAAACCATGCACAGGCTGGATTAACAATGTTAGTAAAGGCTTTTAAAGGTTACTAAAGGCTTGTCACTGTACTATTCACAATGTGTAGGGCAGTTCTAGACACACCTGCCCACACTGTAAGGCTAGATCCACACAGCATCGGACAAAAACCGTCCGAAAGTCGACCGCTTTTTGTCCAATGCATGACTGCATTTTTGTCACTGTTTTGTCAAAAACCACAATAAATTCTCATTTTTTGCCATCGGCCAATTCAATTGATTGTATGGGAAACTGCCAGTAAAACTCAAAGCGTATTATACAACATGTTGCTAAACCCACCGTTGTGAATTTTGCCATTAAGCTGCTTGTTAGTGATCAGCAAGTGGTGCAAAAAGTACCGAAACATTGAACAGTTGGACATGTGCATCTAAAGGTAAGAGATGGTCTCATTTAGTACATTCAAAAAAAAAAATTCAAGAAATTTGGGGCGACATGTATGAACGGGGCTGCACCAGATATCTGGCGTCTTTACAGCCTGATATCAGGCACAGCCCCGTTCATACATTTTCAAATCTCCCGCACGCCACTCTGGTGCGCATTACATCTTGCCTGCGGCGCTTCGGGAGGCGGGGCGCACTAGAACCGTAGCGGGGCTACATATTTTTAGCTTCGCTACTGCATTTCTGGAGGCATTACAGTCGAACAAGTATACCACTTTCAAAGTGGTATACCTGAGCCTTAATTGTCGTGCAAGCGCTGGAATGTGCCTGATTTACGATTTATGTGTAAACGCCAAATTTTATGCATGTCGCCCTTTATGTTCATCCTGACATTTCAACTAAAAGCCAAATATCGCTAACTTTTTGTGAGTATGCATGTATGTATAAATATATATATATGTGTGTATATATATATAATATATATATATGTATGTATATGTGGATGTATATATATGTATATGTGGATGTATATATATGTATATGTGTATATATATATATATATATTATGTGTATGTATATATATATATTTGTATATATATATATATATATATATATATATGTGTATCATAATATATATAAAGTGTATATATATATATGTGTGTGTATATATATATATATATATATATGTGTATATATGTATGTATATATATATGTATATATATATATATATGTATGTGTGTGTATATATATATATATATATATATATATATATATATATTATATATGTATGTATATATTTGTGTATATAAATATATACTCAATAGATGTTGTCCAGCCACTGAAGCTCAAACTTGAAAATATTGAGAAATATTTTTTTTGTAGCTTTATTTAAAAATAGTTAAAAAAAGGTATAAACTTAATATGTGCACAAACACATCGTGAGGGCTGTTACATCGACGCATTTCGGGGGACTGCCCCCTTAGTCATGATGTGACGTGGAATTAGACGTAACTTCCTTTTACATCCACCACTAATCAGAAATTAGAAACACGTAAGTGAATATTTGTAATAAAGATAAAATAGTATAATTCTAAATAAACATAAATATAAAACCTCACGATGTGAATAGAAAAGAAGTCCTAAAGAACAAGAGGGAATAAAGATAATTAATAGTGGAACATGGTATCCTGTCTTTTACTGAGACCTGCGGGAGACCGGGTGTTAAGCTGGAATATCCACCAGGCCTCCCGGGATAGGATTTTTTTCCTCATGTCTCCACCTCTTACTGGTTTACGGACTGCTACTACGCTGATGCATGAAAATGTAGCAAGACTGCCCGCATGGCATTCCGCAAAATGACGTGATGCCATGGACACATGTGAAAATTTGACAGTTTTCAAATCCGAAACCCATGTCTAGATCCGACTGTAAAACCCTGCCAGGTAGACATATCCTTAAGGATTACTGCTCCAATCTTTCAAGATAACAAAATCAGCAGGGAATAAGTCATCACCTTGACTGCTGCTCCAGGCTGTAAGAGCAGAGAGAGATGGTTGGTAACTAGGGAAACTTGTGTGCAGGAGAGAAGATCTGCTCCTAACTGTGAAGAGAAGCAAAATCAGAACAGCAAACAGCAATGTGTTTGGTAATAGTCTTTATTTACTTTTGCCTATATGTTTAAACCCAGTCAGTGTAGCGGGAATACCCCTTTAAGAGTACTTTAGCAAACACATTTTAATCAAGACTATATGCAACATCCCTGGTTTTTATTGACGTTTCAACAATAAAAACTGATGCAAATGTGCATGGCATTAATGTTTAATATTTGCACAGACTATCATTACACATTGAGAAAGGTTGCAGGGTGGATAATAAGGTGTGTTTTCTCTCCAGGGGATCAAAACTTGTTATTAGGTGACACCTCTGAATGTTGTGTTATCCTAAGCTGATCTTTTGTTTTTTTTCTTTCCAGTTGGTAAACCTATCCCTGTGCCTAAAATGGAAAATCCTTCTGAGCATGAGGTGGACACATACCATGCTCTCTACATACAAAATTTACAAGACCTCTTTAATTCTCACAAGGAACGGTTTGGTCTTCAACCAAGTGAACCTTTGTTGCTTATATGAGAACTAACTTGACCTAACACCAATAATACAGTGATGATGGATTTGACTTCTAAAAGCATCACGTTAAGTTGGGGTTTCCACCAAGTAACACCTAGTAACTGAGAAATCAAGGATATTTACTGCAGTCCTTATGAAAGAAGTGGAAGTAATGAAAGACATCTTTGATCAAGTGTGAAACATTGTTTATGTGATACATGAAACGTCTTCCAGGGACAGGTCAATTATAACAGTGTTGTAACTTTGTTGCCCATGGACAATTACTTGGGTTAGGAGGATATATGTGCTAGAAAGAATGTACAATGTATGATGAAATGTTCTGTATTATCAACTTTGACATAAAGACTGAATGTACTCTGTTGTTTTACAGCATTGTCTACTTTTGTCTTCTTTGGTATCTATGAAATGAAATACTTTATTTCTAAATTTAAAGAGAACTTCTTGGGTGGTTTATGCTGCCCTATGTGAAAGCAGGATATTATTGAGGGAGAGAAGCTGAGTTCTGGATATATAGGGTTATATGATAGAGGAGAGAAGCTGAGTTCTGTGATATATAGGGTTATATGATAGAGGGAGAGAAGCTGAGCTCTGTGATTTATAGGGTTATATGATAGAGGAGAGAAGCTGAACTCTGGGGATATATAGGGTTATATGATAGAGGACAGGAGCTGAGCTCTATGATATACAGTTGAAACCAGAAGTTTCCATACACTATATAAAAAGACACATCGGCATGTTTTTTCTCACTATCTAACATGAAATCAGAATAAACCTTACCCGTTTTAGGTCAAAGAAAACCCAAAAATTTATTATATTTGCCAAATGCCAGAATAATGAGAGAGGGAATGTTTTAAGGCATTTTTATTGCTTTCTGCAAAGTCAAAAGTTCACATAAATTTCATTAGTATTTGTAGCACTGCACTTAACCCCTTAAGTCGAACACCTGAAAAGTACTTAATGACCAGCACATTTTTTTATTTTCTGCCTCCTTGCGTTTCAACAGTCGTAACTTTTTTCTTTTTTCAATGACGCAGTGGTACGAGGCCGTGTTTTATGCGGGAGATGTTGTACTTTTTGATGGAATAGTTTTTCCTAAATTTTAAAATTTTTTTTTAATTATTTTAATTTTATTTTTGTTAGATTAATTCTACAGCTTATTATGGTCATGTGGATACCTAATATGTGTATTTTTTGTGTGTGTAATGTATGTACAATTATTTCTCATTAAATATGTATTTTGATTTTATTATTTTATTTTTTTCTACACTTTTTAATTTTTTTTTTACTTTTTACTTCACAAGGTCTTTTGCTTTTGTTCCTGGGTTGATGTGCACATGTCGGACAAAAACATGTTCATCTCTGAGACACAGAACCTGTCTCCTTCCTGAGCGATATGATGGCTGAATGAGCAAAGAATGTTACATACACTGAGTCAGCCAATTAACATGTATTTTACTTGTAAATATGCCAAGTTGAGTGGCTCCTTTGGACACCAGGTGAGGGCGCTCCATTTTTTTTTTCTCGTATATTGTGTATAAAGTACATAACCCCTAGAAGCTCCTATCCTCCTAACCCCTAGAAGCTCCTTCCAGTGGCTTTTTCTGGATATTATGAGTACTTGCTTTATCTTCATTAGTTATCTGCATAATTTTAATTTTAATTTTACATTATGTTGGGGGTCACATTTAGGGGCTTTGGAACTAATTACCAGTTGTCCATAGAGTTATTGCCCCAACATACAATGGTCATCCTGGAAATAATTTATATTGTATGTTGAGGGACCACTGTATATTACAGAGCTCAGCTTATCTCCCTCTAGCACATATTTGTCAACCTTCCTGATTTGTCCGTGAGACTCCCACAAATAAGAGCAATATCCCACACTCTCGGGAGAGGTGGCAGACCTCCTGCCGTCAGCAGGCTGCTGAAGCTTCTTTAAATACAAGTGGCTACAGGTCAGCATCATGAGACGCTGCCTGATGCCACTGAGTGCTGGGGGGAGGACGGCAGTAGGCTGATTTTTAATGCTGTTTTTTTTTAACACTCCCCACCACAGTTGTGGACGATCCTGTCATTGGTGGTAGTGGCTGCAGCTGCTCCTGTCATTGGTGGTAGTGGCTGCAGCTGCTCCTGTCATTGGTGGTAGTGGCTGCAGCTGCTGCCATCACTGGTGGCAGTGGCTCCACAGATCTGCATTTGTGAATGGAGCAGCGGTGGGGCACATCAAACTCCAGCTTCCCTCACCATTGCTCAGTTCTTCTGACCGCATCTGATGCCAGATCCTGTCAGATCAAGGCCACCAGTACGTTGCTGGGAAGAGAGGCTGGATCTATGCTCCCTCTCCCCAGAAGTACACTGACGGTTCTGCAGGTCGGCAGATGAAGACTGGTGAGTATATTTCCTTGGGAAGGGGGCTTAGAGTAAGGGAAAGAGGGGTTAGAGCGTGGTAGACAGACGGGGGGTTAAATTGGGGTGGGGTTTTTTAGAGCGAGGCTGCGAGAGGCGCCAAAAGTAACACGGGGGAGGTGCGGTTTAGAGTGTGGGTGATAATGGTGGGTTAGTTTGGGGTAGGGTGGATTTAGAATGAGGGATTGGGGTTTGAGTCGGGTGGATGAGGGGTGATTTAGAGAGGGGAGAGAGGGAGGGGGGTTTACAGTGGGAGTGAGAGAGGGGGAGTAAGATTGGGAAAAGGAGGGTCTAGATTGGGGTGGAGGTGAAGTCGAGGGTTTAGACTAGGGGTGCGATAGGGAGAGGGGGTTTAGAGTAGGTGTGAGAGAGGGGGTTAAAGTGGGGGTGGGGGGGTGATAGGGGACTAGAGGGTAAGAAAGGGAAGGGAAGGTAGAGAGTGGGTAGTTGAGGTGGGGGTAGTGATAGGTAAACTATGTGCCCATCTTAAAAAATGTGGGTGCTGCTCACCAAAATAGGTGGCACCCAGCTTTTCTGAGAAAGGAAAATTGTGTGCCATCTGTAGGGAATGGGACATCACCAAACTTTCCTGGATATTGAATAGACTATCAAGTACCCAGAAAAGCTGGGTGATGCCCCATCTTCCACACAGCCTTCATGCATACTGGATAGAATACTCAGCATCCAGAAAAACTGGGTGATGCCTCCACCCCCACAAGTGGCATCAATCTTTCCTATGATAGGAAATCTGGATGCCACCAGTGGGGGGATTGAGGAATCACCTAGTTTTCCTGCATGGAGGATAGAATATTCACTGTGCAGGAAAGCTGGTTGATGCCGCATCCTCTGCACAGCTTTCCTGCATGCTGAATAGCATGTTGGCTGGGACGTCACACAGCTTTCCTGGATGCTGGATAGGGTATCCAGCCTATGCATGTGTATTTGTGTAATGTTTCTTTTTATTTATAGGTTTCCCTTTTAGACTACTTTGGATTCGGTGGACTATGTTAACCTTGGATCTATTTATTTAATAAAATGGTTGGTAATGAAAATGAGGTGAAACCTTTGTCATTTTTTTTTATTTATTGAAAGTCAAAAACTAGGCGTCCACTGTAATCAATAAATAAATTAAAACAAGCAATGTGGGGTTCTCTTAATTTTTCTTAACCAGGCATAATAAAACCAGCAGTTGCAGGCAGATAGTATCATGATGCAAAGGTCCATGGTTTTGGCCCCTTCCCCACCAAAAAAATACCGACCCAAAGAGGCCCAAACCTTTTAGAGGTCCATTCCATAGTAACCCAGCTCTTACCTGTAGCACTAATGTGTTGGGTACTGGGTTAATAGTGACGTGGAGTTAGTATCAGCCTTGGGGTGAAAAAAAAAACTGCTGGCTAAAACATTTCCAGGGCCCCGTAATGGGAGGGCATTATCAGAAAAAATCCTAAAAAAATTAAAAAATATTAATATTCAATATTAAAAATATGAACAACAAAAACATTCTCACCTAGATTTAAGGGGGCGTAGTAAGAAGCAACAAATGTATACAAAAACATTATATATTATCCAGAATGAAAATGGAGTGAAATTGGGGTAAAAACATTAAAATATTACACAACAAAAAGATCACAAAAACAATAAAGATAAAATTAGCAACAGGGAAAGCATACCTTGTTTCCCCTAAAATAAGACACCTCCGAAAATAAGAGAGAGTGCATTTTTAGTTATGCAATTCAGAGTTTGGGGCCCTTTTGCTGAGTTGGGGGATGAAATCACTACGTATTAATACTGTTGTTTTTTTGTTCAACAATAAATGTGAATTATTGTTCATAGAAAAAAAACATCCCCCCAAAAAAAGTCTTGCTTTCTTTTTGCAAAAAAAAAATAAGAAATGTCTTATTTTGGAAACAGGGTATATCAAACCATACATATCAACACTATATAAACACACCCTGTGAAAAACACCCCAACAAAAAGAAAAAGCAAACAAACATAATTCCTGAACAAACAATGATTCCTAAAATAGGAATTATGCAAAAATATCTACCGAATTAAAATCAGTTTCCCCTGGCCTCTGCTAAAAAACCTTCCCCCTTGGATTTTCCTTAGGGAAACCCTTCCTCTAGGAAACCTCCTCTCAGGAACCTACCCTGCCATCCAAGCCCGGGTATAAATACCCTTTTTGGAGTCATAAAAGTTGCATAAGGGAAAAACTAATATCTTCTTGGGGTCTGCTGAGTCATATTGCCCCCCCCAAAAAGTATTCATAAAAGAATACTGAGAGGGGGGATAGTCTCTCCCTGTTACAGAAAAAATTTTGTAAATTAGTTGTTTGACTGAAAAAAAACCCCATCTAAAAAATGTGATGGCTGTTTTTTCCTTTTCTATCT
>JAODAL010028776.1:0-52772 GCA_025379985.1 Phyllomedusa bahiana | reverse complement strand
GTAAATCGCTTTAATTTTTGGGGGTTTTTGGGCTGTGCAGCACTTAAACAGGTCTTTTCAAAAAAATGTTGTTTCCTAACAGACATTTGTTTTTCAAATTTGTCAAATGGCTCAAGGGTGATGGTGTGCAGAAACAGGAATAGGTGGGCACTGTAATGGAACATTTGCAAAAGACTTGTTTTTGCAAGATTTTTAACTAGCTTTCAATCCCGTATTGGAAACAACCCATTTAAAAAATAAAAAAAAGGAAAAACAAAGACTGGGGGGATTCCATCCTTTTTTAAAAATTGTTTTTGAAAATTAAAAAGTACAAAAAACTTGCATTACAAAATACTTTTAAAAAAATTCCTTTGAATTGTACAAGGGAGGTACAGGAAAACTTGAAATGTGGGTTTTAGAGGACAGGATATGGAGCACGGACAGGAGCAAAGTACAGAGACCATTTCCCCACAGTTGAGAAAAATTGAAAAAGAATCCAGATAAAGGGCACCTGGGTGTAAACAGGGCGTTAACCACTAGTATTCCAAGTAAAGCTAAATTTGGGTCCACACTCATAGGGAGGGACAAGCCCTCCCCCAGGTTTTGACTGTGTACTGGGGAAAGGGCTGGAGTTTCACATTCCCTCCGCATCTGCTTCGCATGACATTTTTTGTTCTGCGTCATCGGGGCATTTTAACCCTGGTGTTAATAGAACGGACCCAGCCTGGGCTCTACCGCACCCATGTAACCGGCCCGGGGCCCTGGGGGCCCCAGGACAGGTATAGTCAATGCCCCAATGAAAAAAAATGGTGGTTGAAAGACCCTTTTTCCGGCCTTTTTTAAATATGGGGGTCAGCAGGTTTTTGGGGGCTCATGCTGGGGCCCCAGGACAGGATAGTCAATGTCCAGTGAAACAAAAAAGGGGGTTAAAAACCCCTTTTTTCGGCACTTTTTAAATGTGGGGGTCATGAGGTTTGGGGTTGCTGGGCCCAGGACAGGGATATTCAATGTCCAGTTCAAGTAAGATGATGGTTCAAATCATACTGCCTTCTGGCACTTTTCAATTTGTGGGTGATGCAGGTTTAAGGGTCATGCTGTGGTAGAAGACAGGGATAGTGAATGGTCTGTGACTTTTTTTCTGTGACTTTTATAACCTAAGTGTGTTGCCTAAGATGTAGCACATATCCATTTGACTGTTGTGGATGTTAATTTCAGCTTCTCCAGCCTTGTTTGGGTGTAATAATGAAGGTGTTGTTGCTCTCCCATAGACTTTAATGGTCATCGCTCATAATCGACGCTCACTATCGAAAAACCTTATCGATAGCGGCCGACTATCGATCGATCTCAATAGCCAACGCAATCGCTCAACACTAGTCATCGGCGATAATCTATTATCGACTATCGGATATCTTATTGATAATTGCCGATATCGACTATCGACCCGATGACGATAGTCAACGTAATCGCTCATCACTAGTTATGAGTTATATATAATAAAAGTTACGTTTTAGTGTTTAACAGATAGAGAACTGATAGAGTTTAAGTTTGCCTACGGCAAAATAGTAAATATAGTACCTCAGGATGTAGAGCCCCGTAGCGGCTGCTACAGCCAGGGGAACAAAAGGGCAGTATGGGCAGTACTCTGGTCATGGGCCCTAATCGAAAAGGGGCCCACACATATGTTAAAAAATAGGAAGTAGTAATGTATGGGGGCCCCATTAGATTTGGCTGTATGGAGCCTGAAACGATTAATAGATGATCACTGCATACTGATTGATGGCTGATGTTTATAGATGACTGATGGAATGTGTATTTCACATTGTGAAGAAGACATGCTACAGTTTACTAGTCAGTGACATTGGCAACCGGGGCAACAAAATCTTCAGAGATCCATGCTTGATTCATTTTTATAAATAATACCAAAATAAATTGTATCCAATATAATAGTACAGAAATGTAAAAACTATACTTTATTAGATCTTATTCTAAACAATAAAAAATATATAACAGTAACAGACAAAATCACTCTAATCCGCTGACCCTTGGTGATGTATTGAACTGATGTTTTTGTATTTATTTATGTGATGTTTTGATACTGTTATCACCTGTATGATGTATAGTATTATGTTTCAGTGGGATTAGTTGGGTATATAATTTTTATTTGGGTGTGATTTTATTTGTTACTGTTAGATATTTTTTTATTGTTTATAATAAGATCTAATAAAGTATTGTTTTTACATTTCTATACTATTATATTGGATACAATTTCTTTTGGTATTCTTTGTATTTATGGTATCCATTCTCTTTGATTGGCCCTTGTATTTATAGGTTTACTCATTTTTATAAATGTCAAATGATCCACATTCTCGGGGGAAAGATGGATACGTTTGTCAGTTACCACCCCGCCAGTTATGCTGAAGATGCGTACTGAGATAACACTGGCTGCCGGGCAGGATAAAATTTGTATGGCATGTTGAGCAAGTTCAGGCCATTAATCCATTTTGGACACCCAGAAGTTGAATAGGTCCAGATCAAGGCCAAAAACATTGGTGTTGAGCCGCAGGTATTTGTGGACCTTGCTTTTAAGGCAGTCTCTCTGTGTCTGAATGCTGCCCTGCCTTGCAGGCATTGGTGAGGTGGTAAAATCCGAGTTAAAATTGTTAACCAGTGCGCTTCTGCCACACTGCATGCTGCTGCGACTATTTGCCATTCTACTGCTGTCACGTTGCTGACGTTGTTCCACCATTACATTAGAATGTGAAGAAGACGAAACAGATGTCTCAAATTGGTCAATGAGCACTGTCTCAAATTCCTGCATTTTACTGTCAATTTGTGTGGGTAGAAGAAAAGTGCTCACTTTTGAATTGTAACGTGGATCAAGGAGGGTGGCCACTCAGTAATTGCTGTTCATTTTGATTGCCTTGATTAGAGATGGGCGAATTGATTCTAACTTAGTGGAATTCATTTAGAATTTCAGGAAAACTTCGGTTCTGAACAAAGTCGAAGTTTGGGGGACTTCGGGTGAACGAAGTGTGCTTTTGATTGATAAAATGGCTGCAAGCACATGGCGTTACATGGGGAAAAGCACTCTGGGAGGAAGAAGGGCATAGCCTGCATGACATGTGCAGAGATGAAGCCAATCAGAGACCGGCGGGATTCTGTGACGTCACCGCACTATATAAGTCCGGGCGCGACGCTGGGAGCTCACACTCACTCTCACTGTACTGATCAGGGAAGGTGCTGCTGCGGCTGATTGTGATAGCTCTTACTGAAGAACTGATTTTTATACAGCGATTTTTGTGGGGTGTCTCAGCTTGTCTCAGAGACTGCTTCTCTTAATGGTCTATTTCTTATTTTTTGGATCTGAAGTCCAGTGTGCGTCCACTGCAGCTGCATATACATTTTAATGCTATCTGCTCACAGCACATTGAATATCCAAGGGGATCTAAGCCAATTCCTGTTGTATTCATTTAAAGAAACCGCGTTTTTACAATACAAATACCACTTAATTTTTGGCTGCTCAATTCTTTTGTGCAATTTAGATCCAGGGGTTAATTAAGCGTTGTTTTTCTGCTGTGGTGACTCAAAAAAAACGTCTTTTTCACCGCCCAAAAAATAAAATGTTATTGTATCCTAATTCAAAAGCGAAGGTTGATTACAATTTTTTCTCTTGTTGTGTAGCGTAGAAAACACGCCATTGTAACAAGCTACCAAGCTCGTAGTTTGTGGTTGCTCAATTGTTTGGTGCAATTTACATCCAGGGGTTAATTAAGCGTTGTTTCTCTGCTTTGGTGACAAAAATAAACCGTCTTTTTCACCGGCAAAAATGACAATTTTCCTGTAGCATAATTCACAAGCGAAGGTTAATTACAATTTTTTCTCTTGTTGTGTAGCGTAGAAAACACGCAATTGTAACACGCTACAAAGCTCGTAGTTTGTGGTTGCTCAATTTTTGGCACAATTTACATCCAGGGGTTAATTAAGCGTTGTTTTTCTGCTGTGGTGACAAAAATAAACCGTCTTTTTCACCGTCAAAAATTACAATTTTCCTGTAGCATAATTCACAAGCGAAGGTTAATTACAATTTTTTCTCTTGTGTAGCGTAGAAAACACGCCATTGTAACATGCTACAAAGCTCGTATTTTGTGGTTGCTCAATTGTTTGCCGCAATTTACATCCAGGGGTTAATTAAGCGTTGTTCTGCAGTTGTACTCAGTAAAAGAAACTTTGTTTTTCACCGCCACAGAAGAAATTCTGTAGCATAATTCATATCCGAATTAAGCCTGTTTGTGCTTTTATATTCAGTAAAATACACAGTGTTTTTAAACGACACATACAAGTCAATTTTTCCTGCCCATTTGTGGAGCGCAATTTATATCCAATTTATATCCAAGGGTTACCCAAGCTTCTTAGTGGGTTCATTTGGAGTCAAATACAGGGTGTGTATTTATCATTTTCAGATATCTTCATCAAACAGCGTCTGTACATTTTAGAACAAACAGTATGTCAGACAGAGAGGTGGCAGGCTCTTCAACTGCGAGTGGCAGAGGCACAAACATTCCAGGCCCAGGTCGCATCACAGCAAGGGGACATCGCAGCAGGGGTCACTCGGTGAGGCCACAACTGCCGCTGTCATCTAGCGGCCGTGTGCTGACTAGCAAACCCGCCTCTGTCCCATCTGGTTCCCTCAGCCAGAGATCTACTATGTGGTCTGGGCTCAGCGCCACTATATAGCGAGGATGAACAATTTGAGGAGGGCAGTCAGCAGCTACTTGGCAGCGAAGAAATGGGGCCAATATCCCCTGCTTCTTGCAGAAAGGCGGCAAAGTATAGATGTTGAGAGTGGCATGGGAGGTCATGTTGTGAGGGGTCAGCCTCTGCATACCAAGACCGGTGATGAGGACAGTAGTGACGATGAAACACAAATAGATGATGATGTAGCCGACCGCATTTGGGATCCGGGTGAGGCAAGGGCTTCATAATCGTCAGGAGATAAGGGCGTCAGCTTGCGCGTCAGGCAGCGGCGCAGCCAGCAAGTGGGTCGTGTGGCCCGTGAGTCAGCAGGATAGCAGCAGTGTGAGGTCGGGAGTCAAGCGGCCACGGGGTAAAAAACCCGCTTCGCAGGTCCAAGAAAGTAGCAGCAAAGGGGCTAAGCGAGGCAGCGGCGGCAGTAGTCACTCAGTGCGGAGCGTTGGCGGTAAAATACAATACTCAGCGGTGTGGCAGTTCTTTGCTAAGACACCGGAGGAGCCGAATATGGGTATATGTAGAATCTGTAGGGCAGATAGTGAAGCGTGGCCAGGGGGCTAAACGTTGGCACCAAAGGCCCTGCTCAACAACATGCAGCATCACCCTCCGGTGGCCTGGGAGAAATGTGGCTCAGATGTGGTGGTCCATCCTGCCGCTGCAGCAACAGCAGCAGCAGCAGCGGCCAGTGGCACGCATGCCATTGCAGCCAGTCAAGGTTCCACCATCTCTGCAGAAGGGAGCTGTTTCTCTTTGACATCATCTCCCGGTCCAGCTGCTCCTGCTCCTCGCGACTCATGGCGCCAGCAGTCGTTCAGCGAGATGATTGCAAAGAGACAACAATATGCGTCCAACCATCCTAAGGTGCAGAAGCTGACCGTACTCCTGTCCAAGTTGTTGGTGCTGCAGTCCCTCCCTTTCAAAATGGTGGACTCTGCACCGTTCAGAGAACTAATGGCTTGTGCCGAGCCGAGATGGAGAGTTTCAAGCCGTAATTTATTTTCCAAAAAGCCAGTACCAGCACTTCATAAATTTGTAGAACAGAAGGTGGGCCAGTCCTTGAGCTTATCGGTTTGTTCCAAGGTGCACGGCAGAAAGGATGTCTGGAGCTGTAACTATGGTCAGGGCCAGTACATGTCCTTTACGGCCCACTTGGTGAATGTGCTTCCGGCCCAGGCACACCAACAACTTGGGCAGGAGACGCCGCTTTCTCCTCCACGTTGTCAAACTGCGGCTCCTGCGCCAATGCCCGCCTCTCCTCCTCCCACACACCACCACCATCTCAGCCTCCACAAGTACTGCTCCATCATACCACATGAGTAGGGCACAGCGGTGTCACGCAGTTCTACACCTGGCTTTCCTCGGCGAATGAAGTCAGACAGGGGAGGAACTGCTCCGCGTCATGCAGCAAGCAATCGATGTGTGGCCTTCTCGGCATCAACTGCAATTCGGAACCATGGTGACGGACAATGGGAGTAACATGGTGTCCGCGCTGCACCGAGGAGGGATGGTCCATGCGCCCTGCATGGCGAACGTGTTCAATCTGGTTGTGAAAAGGTTCCTGAAATCTTCCACCGATCTTCAGAAAATTCTGAAAATGGCCAGGAAACTGTGCATGCACTTCATCCATTCCTACAAAGCCAGGAACACCCTCCTCGAGTTGCAGCGGCAGAACGGCCTCCCCCAACACACTCTGATATGCGATGTTTCCACCCGTTGGAATTCCAGCCTGCACATGTTGGACCAACTGTATGAACAGAAAAAGGTCAATAACGATTTTTTGATGATCCAGGCGGACAGGAGTACTCCCCTGTGTAACTTTGATGTCAGCCAGTGGCAGCTCATGCGTGACACCTGCCGTTTGTTGAGGCCATTCGAGGAGGCTACATTATTTGTCACTCGCCAGGACTACGGGATGAATAACGTCATTCCACTGCTTCATGTCCTGGAACAGATGCTGAAAAATCTGTCTGGGCAGGGGAATGGAGACGTGGCGACTACATCTCACGGCCACATGAGTCTGGTTGGGACTGAACTGGAGGAGGAGGAACGAGGAGGAGGACATTGGAGCAGAAGCATTGTCTGGTGAAATGAGTGGATTTTTCTACCCAGTTGACAAGAGAGGAGGTGCAGGAGCAGTGGAGGAGGTGGATGGGATGAGGAAGACGAGGCAGTTTTCCCCCGCAAGCCCCATGGCAGTATACAGGGGAGAGGGGGCAGGGAGCCCTTGGTCACTTGTGCGAGGCCCGCACAGCTATTTCCCTGGCTTGCGCCGAATATCCACGGCAAGGATGCTTTTTGCTCTCCCCCTTTTAAGCCCCGCAGGTCCAAATGGGACCCTTTTTCCCCCAGCTATGAGGGGGAGGAAAACTCAAAACTATAGGGAAATCCTCGTGTCAGTTCCCCGCTGCCTTTGCGGCATCGTCCCTCCCTGACGGCCCTGCCGGGGGGGTTCTTCAGGGTCTGTACTCTGCCGCGGGTCCCGGGGGGGGGTGGGGGGGGGGAGCAGTACCAGCTCCTTTAGCAGCAAACCCAAGTCTGGGGTCATGTGACGCCCTTACCCCTGTGAGGAGGGCATCGCCGCAGCAGCAGGACCTGGAGCGACCCCGAAACCCCAGGGGGGGCCTTCGGACCCCTTTTGAAGTCGCTGGATACTGGGCAGCCCCAAAAAAGGGTGTTGGCCGCAACTTGCCGATTTTTTCAGTGGAGAAGCGTCCTGTCCGGCCCGTTTTGGGGAAACGAGCGGGTTGTTCGTGCGCGGGGGCCATCGTTCCCCAAGGAGAACCGTTTTTCCACGGGAAATGTGAACGACTGACCTTTGCAAGAGAACAGGGTGGTTGGGCCCGGATTTCCCAACACCCAACCTTAGCGCAGACCACAGCCTGACGCCCCACCCCCAACTGTGAGAAATGGTTGGGTTCAAACTACCGCCTAGCCCATTCTGATGCCCCCCCCGCCCGATGCCAAATTGTGACAGTTTCTCCATCTGCCTCCCCCTCTTTTTAGGGGCTGGTTTTGCCACCCCCCTCCACCTCGTCATTGGCCCCGTTGACCTCATCGCTGCTGTGGCTGCTGCGGCGACCTACACACCGTGACACTGAGCTACTGCCTGACCTCATGCGGCTGCTGTGGCTGCTGCCGTGACCTACACACTGTGTCATTGTGCCACTGTCTGACCTCCTTCTGCTGCTGTGGCTGCTGCCGTGACCTACACACTGTCATTGTGCCACTGTCTGACCTCATGCTGCTGCTGTGGCTGCTGCCGTGACCTACACACTCTGTCATTGTGTCACTGTCTGACCTCATGCTGCTGCTGGGGTGACCTACACACTGTGTCATTGTGGCACTGTCTGATCTCATGCTGCTTCTGTGGCTGCTGCCGTGACCTACACACTGTGTCATTGTGCCACTCTGTGGCATACTCCTGTTTTTGCCACCTCTAGAATGTCATTGTGCCACTGTCTGACCTCATGCTGCTGCTGCTGTTGATGCCGTCAACTCCACACTGTGTCATTATGCCACTCTTTGGCCTACTCCTGTTTTTGCCACCTCCAGAATGTCATTGTGCCACTCTCTGACCTCATGCTGCTGTGGCTGCCGCCGTCACCTCCACACTCTGTCACTGATGTTGCCACCTGAGCCCTCAGCTTGTTTTTTTCCAGCTGTCGCTCGCATGACTTTATCAGGCTACATTCCCCCTTCAGTTTTTTGGTCAGTTTTGCCCTCTTAAGTGCCCAGGGAATTTTAGAGTGAAGCGATTCTAAGAGCGGCGGCAGTCAACTGCGTGTCATACTAAAACACAACAATGTATGAAGACCAAACCAAACTCCCTCTGCATATTTAAGCATGGCACAACGTTCTACAGCACCCGGCAGGCTCTGTGCAGCCTGGAAATAGCTGTTTTTTAACGTGATTCGTCCCGAAGTAATTCGGAACGAAGGGGTTTTTTTGTCGGGAAATTCAGCGAAGTGAACGAACCGACTTTCGGGAAATTCGCCCATCTCTAGCCGTGATGTGTGGGTCATGTTGTAGGTAATGTAGCATCCAAGCACTCATGTGTGAGATGCTGCCAGGATCTCCCAAACCTCGGGGTCGAGGGGCACTAACCAGATCTTCCCCTTCTTCCTCTTCCTCCTCCTGAAATCCATGCCAACCTCTTACCACCGAAGGGTAATCAGTACCAGTGGTGTCCACCCCTGCCTCATCATCCTCCTCCAGTTTCTCATGCTGACCATCACCAGAAGCCTGGCTAGCATCATGCCCTCTACTCTGTGAGCTAAACTGCCATCCTGCATCTTCCCTGGACCTCGAACCACCCCCTAAATAAGACCGATACAACTGGGAAACAGTCGGGCCGTCTACATCCTTTGGTGAGTAAGGCTCTATGTCTGCCTCATCCTCCTCCATAACTGCCGGGACCTGCTGCCGCAGAGAGTCTAACACTTGTTCCAGTGAAAATATGACCACGATGGTCATGCTGACAATGCCATCATCCTGACTGAACATTTTTGTTGCGTCTTCAAAACTGTTAAGGATGTTGTAGAGATCCTTTGTTTTGGATAAGGTACTTAATCAATACTTCTGATGTTTTCTACCTGGTTCCAAATTAGAAACGTGTTTTTTT
Source organism: Phyllomedusa bahiana (assembly GCA_025379985.1). NCBI lineage: Eukaryota > Metazoa > Chordata > Amphibia > Anura > Hylidae > Phyllomedusa > Phyllomedusa bahiana. The sequence goes on along the minus strand of JAODAL010028776.1, from coordinate 43,423 downwards.
TTCGTGTGCGCGCGCACAAGAAAATCTCTCTCTGACACACTGAAAGTTCAGAGTAGATAGCTCCTTTATCCTCACATACAGCAATATTATATAGGATCAGAAAAACAGGAAACAACGCAGGAAGCATGCATCTGTATCAGTGCCTTTTAAAAGCATTACAGTCTGTCTTGGAGGTAAAATATAATGCTGTTATTAAGCCACATTATTATGACCATCCATCATTCCTTTTTTTGGTCTTCTTTCTTATGTCTGGATGAAGACTGGTGTCTGGTTGTTGTCCCGGACATAGGCGCCATCTTAACTCTGTTGCATAAGCTAGCATAGCATACTATAGCAAATACTAGAAATTTCATCCATAACAGTCCCCCTTGAAATGACTATTTCAACTTTCCTTAAACCTTGCCCTATAACCTTTCCCTTAGCGGGGTGGGTATCCTGGCCACGTCGCGAAAAGGACGGCCCCGCAACCTGACCCTGAGCGCTAACCTAGTGAATGACAATGGGGGGAATTATCTTCATGGGCGTGTCGAGCTCTTTCTCTTCTTCATTAATCTGCTGCAGCATGGTTGGGATGGCGGCGTTCACAGTTTTTTCCAGGTTTTCCTTAAGAAAGGGAAAACACAACAAGTGATCATTGCCAACAAAACAAAGCCAATCAATAACATGATTCCTATCTCGGCTAGAGCCTTTATCCACCCGATCGTCCAGTTAAACCACTTATCCCAGGGGTCAGATATGCCCGAATTATGCTTCAATTCTGCTGATAGGTCAGTAAGTTTCTTGATTACAATAGTGACTTTATCATTTTGGCCTGTGTTGTCGGGAATATAAGTACAGCACACCTATTATCTTGCAAACTCCGCCCCTTGTCCAGGGCCATCCTATTTTGGAAGGTCATCAATGAGGTAGGCCAAAGCTTTTCTGCCAGGCCCTGGAGTGCATCCTGTCTATAGTTAACAAATCCCTGCTGGTTGTAATATATATAGTTTATCCAATCCACATTCTTACTGACAGTGATAATTGTTATCAAGGCCTCAAACCGCGCTGCAACCTGGTCTCTGGCCTTGAACTCTGGCACCCCCCTTGGGACTTCCATGGCATCTATATAGACACGTGGGTCAAAACTGCCTTTTGGGTTTGCTTCCCTCTTTTCCCTTAAATTCCCTGCGGGATGCGAAGACTCTGTGGGTTGTCCATCTGCCGGAATGTGAAAGGACATTAGGACCTTTGCTAGCACATATTCTCCTTTCCAGTCCCCTGTCACTCTAGTCCTAATCTTCATATCCCCACAGGTCCAGTAAACATCCCTGAGAGAGAGGACCTGATTTCCCAGTTTATCCTCAGCTACTTCACTGTATGTTGAGCAGTATCCCCTAGAAAAGTTCCCCATGTCCCTTCCTGTCCCGTTCCTCCTCACGTATATAGTTATTCCTATACCAGGTGAGGGTGTTCTGGTAGTGATGGGGTACTTATATTTCCATTCTTCACAGGCTGAGGAATTAGTGGTGGTGTTTGTATACAAACTGAGGAAACACTCCTGATCCTCTGGTGGGATGTCTAAGGGTAAGGTCCCTAGATTTGGTCGGGCACTGGCACAGGTATAACAACCAGTGTGGTTATGTTGTCTTGCAGTGAACTTTACCCATTCCACCCAAAGGTTGTGATCTGAATACCCTGTCTCTGATGCCATGGTTTCTCCAGTTGTGGGGTTAGCCATTGCCGTAATCCCTCGAATGTTGGGCATAAGGGGATTGTTTGGGTCAGTTTTGCTGGGACTTGTTGTAGGCAGGGGCATCTTACTGAGGTATTTTGGCCAGAATTTTCCATGGGGCCCCTCATATCCAAATCCACCCACGTAGGTGGACAACCAGTATGGGCCTTCATCCTCACTTGAGGGGTTTTCTAAGCTCAGTGTCAGGGAGTTGCATTTTCCCACCCTCCGGAAAAAGGGTTTAAAATATTTTTTAGTGAGGGTCATCCTAGATATGAGGGACCTAACATTTCTGTCTTTCCTGTTGAGGGCACTAGAGGGTTTGTATCCCCAATCGTCACCTGTCTTCCGCCCCACTGCACGCCAGTATTTGCATTGTTCTCCCCAGCAACCATCCTCTACACATATGTACTGTTGGCCTTCCCTGATGGTTTTTAGCCAGTCCTCCCCCTGCTTGTTCAAGTCCGTACATCCATTGTTGAGCATTACAGTCTATGATAGCACAATAATCAAATGTAGAGCTGGCTACATGTAGAGAAGTATTATACCAGAATGTGGTAACTCCCTGGTACTGAGTGATGGCCACCTGTTGGCATCCTACCTTCCTGGCCAGGAGGCCACTAAGTAACATCACTACCTACCCCATCATCAGGTGTTCTGGCAGGCTTGCAATGTGAGGTGTGCACCCAATTCGGCTTTCCAGCAAGTTTCACTGATGTGGCAGTGGTCAATAACACCTGATAGGGACCTTCAAACCGGTGCTTCAGAGTCTTCCTAACAAACTTCTTCAGATAGACCCAATCTCCTGGTCTCAGGTTGTGTGTGCCAGTGTCAGTCTCAGGATCTGGAATGGAGGAGAAAACTTGAGCATGTATCTTGCAAGGTAGCAACGTATGTGGTCAGCACATCAGATTGAATTTGTAGTTGTTGTGGGAAGTAAGTTCCAAAGCGGGGGGCTGAGCCAAACAGAATCTCATAAGGGCATACGCCTAATGGACCTCGGAGAGTGTATCATACACTGAATAAGGCTATGGGCAAACTGTCAGGCCAGGGCATCCCTATTTCCCTAGTTGCCGTCAGCATTTGCAATTTAAGAGTGCCATTAAGTCTCTCGACTTTCCCACTACTTTGGGTAATGTAGAGAGTGTGAAAGGCAAGAGCTGTTTCGTGTGCTGTCCAAATTTCTGTGGTGACAGTGGCAGTGAAGGCAGGTCCTTGATCACTCTCAATAACTTCTGGGATTCCATACCGACAGACCACTCCTGACAGCAGCTTCTTTGCGGTAGTCTTGGCCAGAATGTTGGTGACCGGGTAAGCTTCTGGCCATCCTGAGAATATATTCACCACCACTAGAACATATTCATATCTTCCAGGCTTGGGCATCTGTATGTAGTCAATCTGTATCCTCTGGAATGAGTGTAATGGTTTAGCCAGGGACTTCTGGGGGGTTTTCACCACTCTTCCTGGGTTACATTCTGCACAGATTGTACATGACTTGCAGTAGTTATTCATCAACATGGAGATTCTAGGGGCTAGGTAGTATTTGTCTATCAGACTGTTCATAAGAGTTTTTGACAAATGTCCTGGTCCATGAGCCCATTGCAAAACAGCTGGGTAGAGTGACCTGGGTAGACAAGGTCTGCTGTTTTTCTCATACAGTCCAGTACTAGACTTTGTTGCTCCTTTCTTCTTGGGTTGCTTGGGTTTGCAATTGTAACAGATTTCCTCTGGACGGGGGAGTGTCTTGAGGTGCTAAAAGTAGGTCTTGAGTCTGCTCCCCTTCCACTTCCTCATGTTCTTGGTCCGCTTTCTTGGCTGCTTGGCCTGCCAGGTGGTTCCCCTTTGCTTGCATGGAGTCAAGCCATCCATGGGCCTTCGCTTTGAGGATTGCTACTTGCTTGGGCAAGATTAAGGCATCCATCAAGGCTTGGATTGCATGGCTATGTTTCACTGGGTTTCCAGCTGCCATTAGGAAACCTCTGGCCTTCCAGATTGGTCCGAAATCATGTGCCACTCCAAAGGCATATCTGGAATCTGTGTAGATATTGGCCGTCTTCCCTTCTGCCAGCTTTCAGGCAGCTGTAAGAGCTTCAAGTTCAGCTTCTTGGACAGACTTGTGCGGGGGCAATCCTCTGGCTTGAAGAACCGTCGTGGTAGTTGTGACTGCATATACCGTGTGATATTTTCCATTTGGGTCCACAAACCGGGAGCCATCCACAAACATGGTGTAGTCTGGATTGTCAAGGGGGTCTTCTTTAACTGTAGGGAGATGTGTGGTCTCCATCTGCCTTATTTGGAAACAGTCATGATCCCCAACATCATCTTATGAGTCTGACTCTGATTCCCCCCTAGGAAGTGGAAGGAAAGTACTCGGGTTCAGCGCATAACAGCGCATGAGAGTGACATTGTCCGGTATGAGAAGTGAACACTGAAGGTGTAAGTGTCTGGCCATGGACAGATGTTTTGGTTGAGTTTGGTTCAGAATGGCTGAGATGTCATGGGGTGCCAATAAGATCAGGGGATGGCCAAGGATAATGTCAGAAGTCTTGTTGAGCAGGGCATGGGCAGCAAAGACAGCCCGTAGACAGGATGGCCCTCCCCTTCTCACAGGGTCCAATCGACAGGAGTAATATCCGATGGGTCGGGTGCCGGATCCAAGGGATTGGGCTAGTATCCCCAGAGCTTGGCCTTCTCGCTCAGAGACAAAGAGTTTGAAAGGTTTCTGATAATCTAGAAGTCCTAGAGCAGGAGCTGTGGTGATAGCAGCCTTGAAAAGGTGGAAAGAAGACAGGGACTCAGCAGAGAGGAGAAATGGATTTGTCTTCAAGGCATCATAGAGGGATTGCATAAGCAGATATGCCTCTGGGATCCACGAGCAGCAGTAAGAGATGAGGCCCAGGAAAGCCTCATGGGTTGGAAGGTATGGCAATGTCCTGTATGTCCTTTACCCGCTCTGGAGTAAGATGCTTGGTCTGATGGCACAGGCAGTGACCAAGGAATGTAACTGTTGTCTGGCACCACTGTACCTTGTCCTCGGAGGCCTTGCAGCATTGGTTTGCCAAGTATATCAGCAAACTTTCTGAGGAGGCTTCAGCAATCGGAAGAGTATTTGCGAAGATGAGAAGGTCATCCACGTACTGCAGCAAAGTCACCGCCGGATGTTCCAGTTTCCAGGTATTAAGGATGAGTCATGGCCTTGGAAAACTGGCTAGGGCTATTCTGTGCCCCTTGGGGCATTACTGTCCAAGTATACTGGCAGCCAGCATGTGTGAATGCAAAGAGATAACGTCAGGAAGGGTGCAATGGGATGCTGAAGAAAGCATTAATGAGATCAATCACAGTAAAGACTGTGGATGTGGGTGGGATATTGGACTACAAAGTATACGGGTTGGCGACAATTAGAGTCTCAAAGACAGTGGCTTCATTAACTGCTCGAAGATCCCGGAACATCCGATACTTGTCAGGCTGACCCTTGCGAGTCTTCTTCTTGACCGGAAACAGGGGAGTGTTACAGGGTGAAGTGCAGGGCACTATGGCTCCGTTTTGCAGGAGGGTTTGAACTTGCTTCGAGATGGCTTCAGACTGGGCGATGGAGAGAAGGTATTGTGGTTTACGGGCAGGAGTGCTCCATGTTTCAGGATAACAACAACTGGTGGGACATTCAATCGTCCGATGTCTTCTGGCCCGTGGACCACAGATGGTCAGGGATGCGGGCAAGGACCTCTGGTGGAATGGAAGCCAAGGGTGGTGTCAGGTCCTGCAGGTGGCGAAGTGAAGTCAGGAGCATGGTTTCCTCCACTGTCAGAGGAGAGCTGAGGGACACTGTTCCATCTGTGTGAAACTGAATGGAGGCTTGTAACTTAGGGATTAGATCTGTTCCCAAAAGATTCAAGGGGCACGTGGACGAAACCATGAACTGGGCCAGGAGGTTCTGGGATGGTGCAGGACCAACTCGCAAAGGGTGAGTTAGAGGTGAGGGGTGAGGGACACCATCCACTCCCACACAGGTAATATCAAGATTGGAGAGGAAGGAGGGATCGGGGAGATTGGACTCTCGTAGCAAGCTTCTGGCTGCCTCGGTATCCACCAGGAAGGTAGTGGGATGATTCTCTACCTCCAGGACCAACTTGGGGATTGGTCTGTGTGTTGGGATGGTGGAGGTGGCCATTAGAGATTATACCAGCTTGCCGGAGTCCTATTGGGGGTGTATCTGATTACGTGGGGCGGCCTAGGGCCATATTGGGACTGGCCCCAAGGCCTGGGTGCCTGAGGGCACGGCAGGCTCTCTGGTAGTGGCCTGGCAAACCACAGTTAAAACAGACACGCTGTAGTGGACGTGGTAGTTGTTGGTCAAATGGCATATGTTCCACATGCATCAGCGGAGCTGCTTTGCGCATGGGGTTAGCCTCAAGGCCCTTTGCCACCAAGTGGACAGTTTTCATTGGGAGGACTCTATACTCAGGGTGTGTCTGGATCAGGTCTTTCTTCAAGGGATCACGGAGCCCAGCCACGAATGCCTGTAGTAACATTTGGGCATGTATCTTGTTCCAGGGTGAAAACCCGAGATCTGAGAATACTTGGGAGAGATGTGCTTGGAATTTCTCTGCTGACTCATCTTATTCCATTGTAATGTCCTTGAAACTAGTGGCTTGATCGGCTAGGCGATTCTTTGCCCATTCATGCAGTTGTTCACAGAACTCGATGCCTGATTCAAAAGAGAGATCATCTGCAACTCGGCCCTACTGTAACTCTTTTTCCATGATGAGCCAATAGGAATCACCTGCCCTGATCTCAGCTAATCCGGCCAGGTCCCTCCAGGAAGCAGCATATGTTTTCCTGATCTGGACCATGCAGCAGTGAAAAGGCATGGGCTGTTTTTCCGGGTCAGGCAGACTAGCAATAAGGCTGGAAGCCTGGGTGGGTCTGAAAGACATGTAATATAAGGGCGTGTCTTGGGATGGTGCTGGTGGAGTGGGTGTTGCTGCTTGGGACGGTGGTTGGGCGGGGCTGGAGTCCCCTGACTGCATCCATTGGCTCGCTGTAACATTTGAGTGGGGTCTGGCAGCTGACTGATCTGTAGAGTCAGAGATGAAAGAGTAATCAGAGGAGTGGATGGATCGGGCAGGGTTTACATAGGAGTGCTCGGAAAGAAGAGGCATGCCAGATTGGTTGGGGAGGCCTGAGGGTAGGCTGGGCATGACTATAAGCTCTCCTCCCCTTCATTCCTTGTGATACACCCCATTAGTTTCCAGCACCGGAAACAAAGGGGCGGTGAGCGGTGCCGGTGCTAGTGATTGGAGGGGCTGGTGATTGGGGCGTGGAGCTCCACAATTGTAACATGTCTCTCTGTCATTTGGGTTTTTACATTGCACACTAAACATGTCCAATAGGGGAGCTAATAAGGGCTGTTATTATAGGGTGGTGGTGGAGAACCCTCCTCTGACAGGTCTGACCGGGGGGTTCTTCAGCGCTCACGTACTACTGCCGCGGCTGCTGGGGGAAGGTGGGGGAGTTGGAGCAGGACCAGCTCCAACAGCAGCAACCTAAGTCTGGAGTCACTGATGAGCAGCTTCCTTCACCCGCCTAGTGAGGAGGGCAGTCGCCAGCAGCAGCAGGACCTGGAGCAGACCCTGAACCAACAGGTGGTTGCCTACTTGGACAGCACTCTGCCACCCCAGTTAGAAGATCCGCTGGACTACTGGGCAGCCAAACTGGATGTGTGGCCGCAACTTGCCGAGTTTGCAGTGAAGAAGCTGTCCTGCCCGGCCAGTAGTGTGGCATCAGAGCGGGTGTTCAGTGCGGCGGGGGCCATCGTTACCCCAAGGAGAACCCGCTTGTCCACGGGAAATGTGGAACGACTGACCTTTGTCAAGATGAATCAGGCGTGGATCGGCCAGGATTTCCACACACCAATGCCTTAGGCGTCAGACTACATCAGCCATGACGCCTCACCCAAACTGTGAGAAATGAGTCTGGGTTCAAACTACCTGCCTCAGCCACTATTCTGATGCCGCCACCCGCCTGATGCCACACATCTGCTGACAGTTTCTCCATCTGCCTACCACCATCTTTACCAGGGACTGGTATTGCCACCCACCTCCACACTGTGTCATTGTGCCACTCTCTGACCTCATGCTGCTGCTGCTTTTGTTGATGCTGCAGTCACCTCCACACCCTGTCATTGTGACACTCTCTGACCTCATGCTGCTGCTGCCGTCACCTCCACTCTCTGTCATTGTGCCACTCTGTGGCCTACTACTGTTTTGCCACCTCCAGAATATCATTGTGCTACTGCCTGACCTCATGCTGCTGCTGTGGCTGCTGCCATGTCCTCCACACTCTGTCATTGTGCCACTCTGTGGCCTACTCCTGTTTTTGCCACCTCCAGAATGTCATTGTGCCACTCTCTGACCTCTTGCTGCTGTGGCTGCCGCCTTTACTTCCATGCCCTGTCATTGTGCCACTCTATGACCTCATGCTGTTGCTCCTGCCGTCACCTCCACTCTCTATCATTGTGCCACTCTGTGGCCTACTACTGTTTTGCCACCTCCAGAATGTCATTGTGCCACTGCCTGACCTCATGCTGCTGCTGTGGCTGCTGCCATGCCCTCCACACTCTGTCATTGTGCCACTCTGTGGCCTATTCCTGTTTTTGCCACCTCCAGAATGTCATTGTGCCATTGTCTGACCTCATTCTGCTGCTGTGGCTGCTGCCGTAACATCCACACTCTGTCATTGTGCCACTCTGTGGCCTACTCCTGTTTTTGCCACCTCCAGAATGTCATTGTGCCACTCTCTGACCTCATGCTGCTGTGGCTGCCGCTGTCACCTCCACACCCTGTCATTGTGCCACTCTCTGACCTCATGTTGTTGCTCCTGCCGTTACCTCCACTCTCTGTCATTGTGCCACTCTGTGGCATACTCCTGTTTTTGCAACCTCCAGAATGTCATTGTGCCACTGCCTGACCTCATGCTGCTGCTGTGGCTGCTGCCGTGCCCTCCACACTGTGTCATTGTGCCACTCTGTGGCCTACTCCAGTTTTTGCCACCTCCAGAATGTCATTGTGCCACTCTCTGACCTCATGCTGCTGTGGCTGCTGCTGTCACCTCCACACTGTGTCATTGTTCCACTCTGTGGCCTACTCCTGTTTTTGCCACCTCCAGAATGTCATTGTGCCACTCTCTGACCTCATGCTGCTGTGGCTGCTGCCGTCACCTCCACACTCTGTCACTGATGTTGCCACCTGAGCTCTCAGCTTGTTTTTTTCCAGCTTTCGCTGCCATGACTTTATCAGGCTACATTCCCGCTCCAGTTTTTTGGTCAGTTTTGCCCTCTTAAGTGCCCAGTGAATTTTATAGTGAAGCGATTCTAAGAGCGGCGGCAGTCATCTGCGTGTCATACTAAAACCCAACATTGTATGAAGACCAAACCAAGCTCCCTCTTAAGTGCCCAGGGAATATTATAGTGAAGCGATTCTAAGAGCGGCGGCAGTCATCTGCATGTCATACTAAAACACACCATTTTATGAAGACCAAACCAAGCTCCCTCTGCATATTTAAGCATGGCACAACATTCTTCAGCACCCTGCAGGCTCTGTGCAGCCTGGAAATAGCTGTTTTTTAACGCGATTCGTCCCGAAGCAATTCGGACCGAAACAAATTTTGTCAGAAAATTCGGCGAAGTCACCGAATCAAATTTTTGAGAAATTCCTCCATCTCTAGTTACAGGGTTAAGTATGGCACTACACAGTCAGGAGAATAGCCTGGAACATAAGGAGATTTCCATATAGACAACTTTCAATAAATTCAGGTTCTTTCTGCACTGGGCATATACCTGATATTTAGACCACGGAACACAGCAGTTGGAACACAGGAGGCAGACTGGAAATGGAGTTAGGACATTCAGCAGGAAAGATAACAAGTTTTCCTACGGTATTTGGAGCTGCGGTCTCCGTCCTCATCTTTTTTCCGTCCGCCCCGATGCCCACTGGGTTCGACTGTTTCCTGGTCGCTCCTCGGTGCCTCACTGGCTGTTTTCGATTAGGTACTTAATCAATACCTCTGATGTTGTCTACCTGATACCAAATTAGAATTTTTTTTTTGTGTGTGCGCGTACAAGAAAATCTCTCTCTGACACACTGAAAGTTCAGAGTAGATAGTTCCTTTATTCTCACATACAGCGATATTATATAGGACCAGAAAAAGAGGAAACTACGCAGGAAGCATGCCTCTGCATCAGTGTCTTTTAAGAGCATCACAGTCTGTCTTGTGTGTAAAAATATAATGCTGTTACTAAGCCACATTATTATGACCATTCATGATTCTTTTTTTGGTCTTCTTTCTTATGTCCGGATGAAGACTGGTTTCTGGGTTTTGTCCCAGACATAGGCGCCATCTTAACTCTGTTGCATAAGCTAGCACAGCATACTATAGCAAATAATAGACATTTCATCCATAACACCTTCACCTGCCTCCACTCTCTATGGCTCAACACATCGAAGTCCGCACCACTGCTAGTGAGGCCATGCAACACTTCATACTTCATAAAGGCATTACACTGCTGCCACAATCATTGGAGCATGTGGAGGGTGGAATTCCAACGTATTGCTATGTCAACAATGAGATGGTTGGCGGGGAGGCTCAGATCACACTGCAACGCTGCCAGTCATGCCAAAGCAGTTTGCGAATGCTGGAAGTGTAAGCTAAGACCTCAAGCCTTTCTTTAGCAGACAGTCCATACCCGGGTAGCGCTTGAGAAATTTCTGCACAACCAGGTTCATGACGTGTGCCAGGCAATGGATGTGTGTAAGTTTACCGATTCTAAGGACGGCAAGGAGATTTCTTCCATTGTCGCACATCACATTGCCTTGCGCCAGGTTCTTAGCACCCAGCAACTGGTCAATCTGAGTGCGAACAGCCATCCACAGCTCTTGACCTGTGTGTTGATGGTCTCCAAGACACATTAATTTCAGAATGGCTTGGTTTCTCTTCGCACGTGATGCAACCCATCGAGGTTGAGGATCTTGACTCTGCACCATCCCAGCAGTGTGCAAGAGTGCCCGCCGAGGCCCATTATCCCGAGAGGAACTGTCATCCACCAAACACACCAAGTGAGCAGTCAGTGAGATGTAACGCCCTTGACCATGCTTACTAGTCCATGTTTCTGTAGTGAGATGGACTTTGGTGGACACAGATGCAGCCAATATGCTGGAGATCTTTTCTGCAATGTGGCAGGCCAGGGCAGGGATAGCTTTTCTGGCAAAGGAATGCATGCTTGGCATCTGATATTGGGGGCTTGCCAGAGCAATGATGTGGCGGAATCCATCTGTTTCCACCAGGCGGAAAGGCAACATTTCCAAGGCCAAAAGCCTGGCAATGCCAACGTTCAGGCTTTTGGCTTTGGTATAGCTGGGGTGAAAGCGTTTCTTCTGCTCCCACGCCTGGTAAACAAAAGGCTGGCTGGTGGACTGGATGCTGTATGGCTTGCAGGTCACACTAGGGGAAGTGGAATCGGTCGACAGTGCTGGGAATGGGGATGGTGCTTGCCAATGCTGCTCCGCCGCAATGGCAGCAGAGGACTGCTTGGGCTTGGAAGTGGTGAAGGCAGAAGATGTCACAGTGGTTGGAAGCCCAGGACCTGTGTGACCTTTTTTCTCCAAGTGATTCTTCCACAGCAATTCATGCTTTAGATGCATGTGCCTGCTCATGCTGGTGGTGGTTATATTTTTTAGGTTCTTTCCTCTACTGACACGTTGATCACAATTCTGGAATTTGATGTCGGTCAGAGAATCTGAGACTTCATCGAAAAAAGCCCAGGCTTCACAGGTCCTGGACCTCTTCGACGCTGGCTTGTGGATTAATGTCAGCGGACTTGTGCGACTGCCCTCTCTCTTTATGAGGCTGGACCTGCACTGACACTACCCTATCATCCTCCTCCTCCACTGATGATACACTCGCCAACTGCTGCTCAAAAGACCACGTTGGATCCGCAATGTCTTCATCATCACAGGTGACTTCCTCTTCCTCAGAGTCTACAACCTCAAGCTGCAGGCTAGCAGCCACAGGCACTGAGAGGCATTGCTGATGGCTCAGGATTTATGCCGATGGACCGGATTCCTTCTCCTCCTCTGAGGGCATCAGCGATTGGGCAGCAGAGCAGACAAAATCATCCTCTTTGGTCTCTTGATCATTTTAAATGCATTCTGACCCCAACGACATTATGTCACCAAAGAGCTCTTCGGAATATGGATGATCTAGAGCGGTATGTTTATAAGGTGACATTTGGCCATCAGGTTGGACTGGTGATGACAACATTTGTATCCTTGACTGAGAGGAAGAGGAGGTAAAACTGCTGGATGCAGGTTATGTTTCCGCTTGAAGAACGGATGGGTGCCGATCTTCAGTAATGAGTCGCACAGGGAACCGACCAAGCGATAACAGGCCTGGCGGTCCTGAGACTGATGATGTGCTCGCTTGTGTGTTGTCTGGAGCACTGTAATGAGCGCCTTGTCTCATATCTATAGCTCCACGTCCTACATCCGTCCTTGCTCGCTTACCACCTCTAGTTCGCTCCATGTTCAATAATATAAATATTAAAAAGGTCAAGATTTTTTCACAGTTTCTTATTTAAGAACTGTACTCCAAAGATAGCAAATCAACAGTGTTCTTAAATGACTATACTTTGCAATGGGCAAATAGGATTATAAACATAATTTTTTCTATGGAATATCGGTGAATTGGGGTCTTATGGAAGAACTTTGACAGCAAATCAAGTAGTCTTAAATACCTATACTTTGCAATGGGCAAATAGGATTATAAACAGATTTTTTTCAATGGAATATCCATGCAAAACTCCCTACTCCCTCACTCCCTAACTAATGATGTGTATGATTCCCTAAGCTAGCTGTCTCCCCACCGTGTGTAATCTAACTAGCTGCTTTTTCTGTGTAAAATCGCTGGAAAATGCTAGCAAACAAGCACACACAGAGGCAACAGTGTGTTCACTACAGAGAGTAAGGTGGAAATGGTGTTCAACAGGAAATACAATGACATACACATAAGACACATGTGATTTTAGCAACCAGTGAGATCCCTACACCCTTAATGGTGACGTTTTTGACCCCCACCCCTCCCCCGTGCTCTGCTCCAATTGGCTGGCAGCCAAAACTTAAGGAAGCAGCTGAAAATGGTGCCAAACGCCTGTGCTGAACCCAAATTTTACAGAACTTGCAGGAAAAACGTAAAATTCGTGCCAAACTAACCTTTTTCTGAACGTTCAGTTCAACACTACTCACCTCACAAAAAATAAATAAAGAGGAAAACTTTAACAAGAAGAAATTGGTATTTACAACATTTTATAACATCTATAGGGATATAAAAAAAAAATTCTATAAACATTTGCCCTTACTTTACCAAGATTAAATTTTATCCAACCTATTCGAAAATGGCATTGCATGTGTAGCCAAATGTTATAAAACACTTAGTGATATATTATCACCAAATGTTTTTCAGAATAAATATAACAATAAAAAAACCTGGCTTTTTCAAGAAGGTTGGTTCCCTTGTAGAGGCAACAAGTAATCTGCATAGACTGTGTTTTGCTTTTTGTTACTATATAGGGTGAAATCTGATTTAATGCCCTATTTTTTGTATGTTCCCAGTCAGGATGTGTTCATCATTAGCGTTTCTTGCTTTTAAATTCAATGCTAGTAACAAGAACCATTATGCTGTGAGCAAGGGCCAGTTCAGAGCCCGAAACGCGTAAGCATGTGATTCGCCATGCATTTTTTATCTTGCATTACACACTTATGAATTTTTATATGAAGTATAAATAAAGGTCTTCTTTTTATTATCACGTTGATGCTGGATATTTCCCTGGTTACAGTTATCTATGTATGTATTTAAAAATTCACATGTACTAAACTAGTCTATGGGTGTACAATGTACAATATGATGCATTGACCTAGGTCGATCTTCTTCCAGTCACAGCCGGGCTCTCTCACACTCTTTTATCACCGTTACATGCTATATGCTGGAACTGCTCACACATGTAACACCAGACTCTTTTCCTACAGATATGACTGGAAGAAAGCCAAATCCGGCCGAGATGTTTTAACTATAATATTTCTTTACTCAAAAACTTTACCTGTTCTGTCTTTCATACAAACATAAAAATAACATCACAATAAAAGGCGAAAATATTGATAAATTACAGAGAAAATGAAAATGATGTCTTTGATCTGTAAGGTGTGGAATGGCCGGTCAGGAAATGGTTATTTTTGATGGGGGCGTGAGAATTTTTTCTCCCTACCCTGAGTTAATTTTATCCTGGGAACAGCCCTGCATGTAGCACAATTAAACACATGAGATCATTTAACCCCTAATGGTCTGTTGTGATCACTATTGGTATCACTGTGGTGGAGCTCTGTACTCCAAAACTGTTCTATGTATGAAGCTACAATAAATAGCTCTGTTCCTTAAACAGCCTCTGACCACAGCAGGATATAAGGTGGTTACTTTCTCCTATCAAGTAATCACATTTCCTACTAATCCAGCTAGTACCTGAGGAAACCCTTTGAAGTCAGTCATGGGACCTATAAAAGACTCCAGGACCATCTCTTCAGAATGTGGACTGTTAGGGCACACACAAAATCTAATGTAATAATAATAATAACACCCCAAGGCTGTTTCTTGGGTAGGGGCCCCAGAAACATCCGCTGCGCCGCCCTCCACCTTTCACTGCACTCGGTGCTGCGGGTGGTGGCCTGCTTGACCCGCCCTTAGGAACAGCCCCGGCTACATAAAACATATAACGATATTGACACAGATATAAACTGCAAAAGACACCGATAGTCAATGTAGTATTCAAAACAAATCTTGTTTCAAATAGTAATTTCTTCTTGCTAATTTTACGGAGTGTCCGAAAGGTCATTTTTGCTGCTTTTAGGGACACGTTTTTTTTTTAACCCCTTAAAGACCCAGCGTTTTTTTTTTGTTGACACGTTCATTTTTTCCCTCCTCGCCTTCCCAGGGCTATAACTTTTTTTTATTTTTCCACCTACATAGACATATGGGGGCTTTTATTTTGTGGGACAAGATGCATTTTCTAATGGTGTTATTCACTATAGAATATACTGGGAAACCGCAAAAAAATTCCAAGTGGAACAAATTGTAAAAAAAAAGTATTTTCGCCATGTCTGCGGATGTTATGTTTTTACGGCATTCAATCTTCTAAATATAATGTGTTATCTGTATTCTACAGGTTTATACGCATCCGGCAATACGTTATGTTTTGGTACCATTAAAAATTTCCAAACATTTTCTATTTTTTAAATTTGCGCTGTGGCGCCATCTTCTGCGACCAATAGCTTTTTTGTACTAACACCTACGGACGTCAGTGAGGGGGCATTTTTTGCGGGCTGAAGTGTACTTTTTATTGCTAGCAGTTTGGAATGCATGCAACTTTTTTGATCACTTTTATTCCAATTTTTAAGTGATGTAAAATGACCAAAAAACGCAATTTTGACGTTTGGAATGTTATTCTTCTATGGTGTTTAGCGTACAGGATAAATGATGTTATATTTTTATAGATCAGACTTTTTTGGACACAACGATACCAAATATGTGTAACTTTTTTATTATTTTGTTTTTATTTGTAAAATGGGGAAAAGGGGGTGATTTGAACTTTTTATACTTTTTGTTTATGTACTTTAAAACTTTATTTCTTTTTTCTTATTTTTATTTTTTATTTTAACATCTAGTCCCCCTATGGTTCTTGACCACTAGGGGGCCCAATCGTTAATACAGTCTAATGCATTGCATAGACAATGCTTTAGATTGTACAAAGATGGTGGTGGTGGTTTCCCCACTTCCTGCCTGTGGCCGGAAGTGGGGCAGACGAGGACATAGCAGTGGTAGAAGCCTTCACAAGGCTCCCCGCTGCCATGTCCCTGCATCGGATCGCCGCAACATAGCTACGGGGATGCCGATTGCCGGGAAGAACGTTGCGCGGCACCGCTCTTCATTCATTTAGACTCCGCGGTCATCTTTGCTGCGGCGTCTAAGGGGTTAAACAGCACGGGCGATGCTGCCCGCTCATGCTGTAACGGCGAGGTGTTAGCTGCAATTAGCACCCGGCGGCTGTGCGGGGGGTCGTGGAGCGATCCCCCTGCAAAGCCCCTTAGGGACCCTGGGACGTATTCATATGTCCAGGGTCTTTAAGAGGTTACAATCAGCAATCGATTTGATCTAGATGTTTTTTTACTGATCAGTTATCACCAGTGTTGACCATAAAAATAATATATAGCCTTAGGTAAATTATTTTTAATTTTCACAAGAAATCCTGCAGAAAAGCACTAGGGATGAGCGATATTATTGACAAAAGTTGAAATTGGCAGGGTTTTTAGGCATATCTGAAATTTCCGATCACGCGATAATTTAGGTGACAATCTTATAGATAATCTTTTACTATATCGCCACTTTCAGCGTTTCCTGTAATTTTGGGGCCAGCCAATCAGCTCCGAGGATAGAGGGGGGTGAGGAGGATGTACGACGTCATGACTGGGCGGTGTATGGATCTCATTGGCTGCAAAAATCACGTGACCTTGTTTTATCTATGCAACTGCAGTTCCTGTTCAGCTCATTCTCTGTCTATGTCACTTCACAGCAGGACGACTCGACGTTTAAACCAATAGCTGGTCTAACAGCTCTGATAGTCTCTTCTAATACACAAAAACATCCACCTAGCTATATCTTAGAATAGAGTTAGATTAGATACTTCACTTCTTATTTAGTTAGAGACAGTTTTAAAGATAACTCCTGGTGTGTCCAGCTGCGCAGGGGGTGGGAGGGGGTTGGGGTGTGGGGGCAGGAGGAGAGGCTTTGGAAAGGAAGGGTGATATTGTGTAGCCCAGTGTGTTCTGTGACCTTGAATTGAAAAAGCAATGTTTTTTTTACCACTTTTTTGGCCAGAAGACCTCTGATAGGAGGTGAAATTGTCCCTTTTTTTTCCAGTTCTATTGCACTGACTGTGTGTCAGTGTTCACCGGCATAACTTATCCCTATAACATTAAAATAGTTTTATTGAAGTCCGTGCGTCTGTTTGGCGCAAAGAGCTCACTTGTATGCAAATTGTGTTATACATATTTGCTAGTAAATTCCGCCTGTTGTCAGTGGTGCGAAGACCGCCATATTAATCCATATAACATTTAAATACTCTTATTGCAGTCCATGTGTCTGCCGCAAAGAGCTCAGTTGTACACAAATTGTGTTATACATATTTCCTAGTAAATTGCCCCTGTTGTCAGTGGTGCCAAGACCGCCATATTAATTCATATCACATTTAAATACTCTTATTGCAGTCCGTGCATCAATGTCCAATTCAACTAAAATGGTGGTTCAAACATTACTTTCTTCCGGCATTTTTTAATCTCTTAATCTGAGGTTCTATCAAGGGCATCTTTGTTGGTTTTGGGGCATGCCACTGTAAAATAAACCAATAGTAAAGTCTTCTTGACAAATAGCTAATTTGCCGCACTTCAAGGTAATCAAAATGAAGAGCGGTTACTCGGTGTCCACCCTCTTTGATCCATATTCCAAATCAAAAGTGAGCAATTTCCTTCAACCCACTAGACAATAGAATGCAGGAATTTGACACAGGCCTCCACTGGAGACATCTGTTGCGTCAGCTTCACGTTCTAATATCACGGTGATAAAACGTCAGCAACGTTCCAGCAGTAGAATGGCAAGTAGCAGTAGCAGCAGCAGCAGAAGCGAGATTGGAAAATTATATATATTTTTTTAAAATAGTCAACTTCTTATTGGGAATGTGTATTCTAAGTGTCCATAAGGACATTTTTTGGTTGTTTTGGGGTCAGGCTACTTTAAAATCTATGCCAGGGGTAGCAATTGGATAGTATTCTTGCCAGGGCCCGGAATGAAAAAGGTGCACGGTGATATGTTAAAAATAGGAAGTAGTAATGGATGGGCACCCCATTTGATTTAGCTGCATGTGGCTGTGTCTCTTGCCACACCCGCTGTAACTGAGGCCCTGCCAGCTTAACCTCTGCGTTCCCCGTTGGGTCGTTCTTGCTGCCTCCAGCACCGCATGTATGACAAATTGCTGTTCCCTGGTGCAAAAAGTCCTAGGGGTCTCCTGGCAGTTCCCATGTGCCATTTCCAATAGTGGTGTCTTGTTTGTGTGAAAGGGTCCCGTAGCTGCCGCTACCACTGTACCTGCTGTGGCTAAACCGTCCTCACGTTTTCTGTTAGCATTTGAACATAAGATGATGATTGTCAACACAATCGCTCATCACTAAAAAGCACCTCAAAATTTGTATGTCAGTACTCTACATGTAGGTGTAAACTGCTGGCAGTGTACAAGAGGAGGAGGCTATTTGGCTTTCAGAATGCAGATTTTGGTGGCTGCCATTTTGCATTTGCAAAGATCCTAAAGTGCTAGTACAGATAAAACCTTCTAGAAAAGACCCCATTTTGGAAACAATACCCCTCAGTAAATTCATAATTTTCACAGTTTTTATAGCATTGTGCCATTAAAATGGAAATAAAACAGCAGTTCCACCATAGTTTTTTGGGTATTATTTTTATAGCATTCGCCATGCAGTAAAAATGACATGATAACTTTACTATGCTGGGCATTAAAGTTACAACAATATCAATTTTATATAGTTTTTTTTTTATATTACTTTTGTACAATAGAAATGCGTTTTCAAAAACAATGCTTTAATTTGTCATCATATTTTAACAACCATAACTTTTTAAAACGTTTCTGTTTACTGAGCTGAATAAGGATTTGTTTTCTGCAGGATGAGTTGACGCTTTCCTTGCTACCATTTTGGGTTTCATATGATTCTTCGAAAACTTTTTATCAAGAATTTGGGCGATGGGAGAGTCAGCTGTTGTGTGTGTATATATATATATATATATATATATATATATATATATATATATATATATATATACATTGTGGCAGTGTGACCACTGGTAGTCGCATGATCTTGCCACTAGAGGATCTACAGTTAAAGTCCTTCTGCAGATGCGCCACCGAGGACCTGGGCTCGGTGGGGAAGAGCCACCTATATTGTGTCCGTTATTATATATTACTGACACGTACAGTAGCGGCTAGAAGTCTCTCTGGAGACCTATTAAAAGCCTCCTACTTCAGGTGTACAGGGGGCGTGGTTGGCTACCAGGCAGTGGTAGCAACAGGAGAGTTAGTGTGTGGAGGCTCTGTCCCCCAGAGGCTTGAAAGAAGCCGGGACCCAGCGGGAGACTGGGAGAGAGTTTAGTGAGACGGGACGTTAGGTCCTGCTCTTTAGTGTGAGAGCGACTCTTTGTATATGTTTAGTGAGTGGCCAGACGGCCGAGGTTTTTTATTTATGTCTGTTCTTTCTGTAACCTACTTGCCTCAATAAAACTGGTTGAGGCCAGTGAGACTAAAAGCCTGCAGTCGGAGTGCCATATATTGGATGTGCCAATACCGATCTACGACAAACGGCGATCCTGTGAGCAATGACCCCCTACGCTAGTCCAAGATGGCGGCCAAACGTTAGTGAGTGATCACATATGGTGGAGGTATGTGATGGGCATTATTGGCACTAACTGGCAAGATTGGCGCACTACATAAGTTGGGCACAAGCTGACGTGTGCACAAAGGTTTGCAGAAAAGGCTGCAGTTTGCATAGGACTGCTACAATTTACGTGGGACTCCTGCAAGTTAACTCTGTTAAGCAAAGATTGTCTGAAGGGAGACACACCCAAAGCATCCTTTTGTGTGGAGAAAGACTGGCTCAGTGGAGCAGGAGACGGTCTCTGGAGAGACAGGAGACACACCCCAGTATAAAGACTGTTGCTGCTTGGAAAGTTTTAGCTATGGAGGACATTTTTGAGCTGGTACGCTGCACGACCACCCAGCCAGCTGTACCTGATCATTATAACCCACCAAAGGCCTGGTGGGAATGTGTACAAAACTGTGGCTGGGGAGAAGGTCTGGAAGCCAAAAAGGCAGTCCATCCTTCCAAGAAAAAGTCCAAACGGGGGAAAACCAAGTCTGTACGAGGCCTGGATTCTGTCATTACCAGGGGCGACCCGGATCTACCACAGAAGGCGACTACTGTAGTCCAGCGTGAGGCGCTGACAGTAAAAACTCTGGAGTTGCAAGTGGGTGGGATCAAGGCCGGGACGATGGCTAGGCGAAGGTAGGCAGTCGCCTAGGGCGCCATACCTCTGCCTGTCACAAGGGGGCGTAGGAATGGAGCCGGCTCAGGAGCTGAGCCGGCTCCATACACAGCAGCTGCCGGCCAGTCACTGCTGCCACCTGCATAAAGCAGAAGGGGCAGCAGTTTACCTGCAACCCCCCTGCTCCCTCCCTGGGGAGTCAGGGAGGGAGCAGGGGCAGCAGTTTGTGGTGGGCAGGGGAGGATATACACTCCTCTCACCTCCCTGCGCTCCTCTGTCAGCTTCTTGTCACATGACAGGAAGCTGCCAGAGCAGTGCATGCTGGGAAGAGTGGGCGGAGCTTTGGAACCCTATCCTGGCCAATGTGTGCTGAAGAAAGAAGATGGACAACTCTTCTCAATGGTAAGAAGGGACTTGTGCAGTGCACAGATCGTAACCTGTGCAGTGGGGAGAGTGTAACTTGTGCAGTGGGGAGAGAGTAACCTGTGCAGTGGGGAGAGAGTAACTTGTGCTGGGGGAGAGAGTAACCTGTGCAGTGGGGAGAGAGTAACCTGTGCAGTGGGGAGAGAGTAACCTGTGCAGTGGGGAGAGAGTAACCTGTGCAGTGGGGAGAGAGTAACTTGTGCAGTGGGGAGAGAGTAACTTGTGCAGTGGGGAGAGTGTAACCTGTGCAGTGGGGAGAGTGTAACCTGTGCAGTGGGGAGAGTGTAACCTGTGCAGTGGGGAGAGTGTAACCTGTGCAGTGGGGAGAGAGTAACCTGTGCAGTGGGGAGAGTGTAACCTGTGCAGTGGGGAGAGTGTAACCTGTGCAGTGGGGAGAGTGTAACCTGTGCAGTGGGGAGAGTGTAACCTGTGCAGTGGGGAGAGAGTAACCTGTGCAGTGGGGAGAGTGTAACCTGTGCAGTGGGGAGAGTGTAACCTGTGCAGTGGGGAGAGTGTAACCTGTGCAGTGGGGAGAGTGTAACCTGTGCAGTGGGGAGAGAGTAACTTGTGCAGTGGGGAGAGTTTACTCTCTCCCCACTGCACAGGTTAAACTCTCCCCCCACTGCACAGGTTAACTTGTGCAGTGGGGAGAGTGTAACTTGTGCAGTGGGGAGAGAGTAACTTGTGCAGTGGGGAGAGTGTAACTTGTGCAGGGGACAGAGAGTAACTTGTGCAGTGGGGAGAGTGTAACTTGTGCAGTGGGGAGAGTGTAACTTGTGCAGGGGACAGAGTGTAACTTATGCGGGGGGAGGACCTGGTGCAGGGACGAGAGGAATTAGTGTGGGAGGGGTGCAATTTTTTGCAGAGTGAGGGGGCGCCATTTGCTGTACTTGCCTAGGGCACCAAAATGTCTTGTCCCGGCCCTGGATGGGATCCCACTGTGTGTTGATCTGGATTATCAGCAAAAGGTCTCCAGAGTGCACCCGGACATTATCCCATTTGTAAAGGTCCGACCAGAACCGGGTAAGACCGTGTCACTGCACTTTGACACCTGTTGTGGGTCTGCCACCCGTGTACTGGAGTTATGTGAGGACCTTTAAGTGGAGTTTATATTGGGCCGAGACTTTCCCTATTTCTGGCAGTTGAGGGGGCAGAGAGTGTACCAGATGGAGCAGGTGGCTTTTCCTGGGAAGCGCCCCCAGCAGACAGTGCTGAGACACTGTCTATGAGGGAAGAGTCAGAGTTGTCAGTGGTGAAAGTCTCTGGCATGATGGTGGGTGGAGACTCGCTGTCGGACAGTCTAAATACGGGCCAAGGTGTGATAAACATATGCCCGAGTAAAACGGAGTCGCAAGGAGACCTGCATTCTGCCGTCTCCAGGGGCAACCAGCTTCACCAGCAGAGGGAGCCCAGTTGGAGGTGTCACACAGCGGTGGGAGGTGCTCCTGATACTCATGACACTCAGACTGTTAAACGTACCCATAAATATTGTGAGGACTTGGCTGGGCTTGGTAGAGCTCAAGAAAGGCTGCCAGGTCAGAAGAGTCCAAAGAGCTGTTGCAAGACTGTGCAAGATGGACTGGTAAAGTCTAAAAGACTCAGTATTTTACATGCTGTGCTGCCAACAGAAAATGTTTGTGAGATTAATGATGAGTGTGAACTAGCTTCTAAAGAACTGACAGCCCCAGCTATAGAGCAAATAAGCTTGAGTGCTCCCCTAGTGGTTGTGATCAACAAGGCTGAGAGTATCACAGAGGATGTGGGTCCCATGCTGGGAGGCCATCCAGAGAAATGTGCTAACACTACAGGCTCAGGTGGAGCTTATGTGGTTGCCCCTAGCAACAAGGGGTCCGCTGCATCCCCTGTGGTGGAAACCTGTGAATATGAGTGTGCGTGCCCTGAAGCTGTGTGTGAAGTGTCTGGAGTCCAGCTGGTGAGTGTGTCTACCAGGGACCCCAGCGCGCAGTGTGTACCTGATGGTAGCATGCAAGTAGCAGGTAATGCGTGCCCAGTGCTTGATGACCACCCGTTCTGTCCCAGTGTGAATGCGGCCGGTGTATTACCGGAAAGAGAGAGCGCAAATCCTGGGAATGAGGGCTCTGCTGCAGAGTGTGAGGAGACTAGCTTAAAGAGGGTGTGTCCAGACCCTAGGGCAGTGTATGCCGGTATGAATGAGACCTCAGAGAGTGATAATACGTTTGTAAAGAAAACGTGTACCGAGGCAGATTCTGTGTGCAGCCCTGAGCAGTATATCTGTGATGGAAATCCACATTGTGACACTGCAGGGAATGAAGAGGATGGTTGGGCTGGGACCTGTAGTGCACCTGAGGTCACATGCCCCAGTGGTGGCTATATTTCCAGTATCGTTTACTACAATGGTCACAGAGACTACAGTGACAGTGGTAATGGGAAGAGTGAGCTGCTAGACACCACAGAGGTGGGTGTATGCCTAACCCCTTGTGAAGGGCTGGTGAGCATGTCTGACTCCCTAGGGGGTAAAGAGGTGCATGGTTCTGTGGCAGCTGATAAATTCTCCCCAGAGGTTATGGAGGACAGTAGTAACGGTATCACAGAGGTAGTATGTTATGTGGTTTGTGGCAACCTACATGTGGGTGCCATTTACAGCCAGATACCCGTTAGAGCTATTGGTGTTAAACGTGTCACTGAGTTGCCTAATGTGAACACAGCCAAGTTTGTGTCTAAGTGGGAGGATCAGGAGGAGGATGGCCAGGATGCTATGACTGATATCCCATTTCTAAATGTGTCTGCCATTGTCTCCAGCTCATTGGGTGAATTTGAGGTTGAGAAAGATGTAGGAGTATCCCAGATAGAAGCTGAGAGTTCTCCCTTAGAGATGGTTATAGGGGATGTGAAGGAAACATCTCCACCCAGTGATGCAAAGTGTCTGCTGCTAGAAAGCGCCAGTGATAAGTGTTCACAGGAGAATGTGTCCTCTGACACTGGTGAGGTGCCAGGTAATGTCACGGTGGCGGACAAAGTGTCTACAGAGTTTGTCAGTGGTGACTCTGATATTATTAGAAACCCTGCTGAGATGGTCACCACAGGTCAGATACCTGTAGTGGGTTATAAAGCTCAGGTGAGTGCCAGTGACCTCTGTAGTCAAGCAAGTGTAGTGCAGGAGAGGGAGGAAACAGACCGGGAATATAGTCTTCCTGCTTTTGTGAGTCACGGGTATGGAGGGACGAGCGATTCTCAAGACATTAGAAACTCACCTGGTAGAGAAGCTGAGATCATCAGCAGAGGTTTCCTAGAGGTAGCTGGTGTCTGTAATAACCCTGTGAATGTCGGCATGCGGGCTGTGGGTGATGACATCCATGTTGCAGAGTGTGAATGGGTTGTGTCACCTGTAAAAAGTGGCTATGGTTAGTCTGTTGCCCGTTGTAGGGTGAAGGCATGGGAGGAGTTCACAGCTACAGTATGTGACCAATGTCATCTCGGCCTCGACAGATATAGGGAAGATATTGCCCCAAAGTAGGATCTTTGACCCCGGAGGGAGCCTGGGCAATGTGAGAAAGCCCTATGGCCTTTATTAAAGGGGAGGGGTATGTGGCAGTGCGACCACTGGTAGTTGCATGATCCTGCCACTAGAGGGTCTACAGTTAAAGGACCTGGGCTCGGTGGGAAAGTGCCACCTATATTGTGTCAGTGATTATATATTACTGACACGTACAATAGCGGCTAGAATAGCTGCAAGGCCGCTATGGATGGGGTGGCTCTTTCGGGACAGCTATAGTGTTGGGTGGGTGGTTGTCCCCGCATTCCAGGTCCCTGGGTTCCAGCTCTCTGGAGACCTATTAAAAGCCTCCTCCTTCAGGTGTACAGGGGGCGTGGTTGGCTACCAGGCAGTGGTAGCAACAGGAGAGCTAGTGTGTGGAGGCTCTGGCCCTCAGAGGCTTGAAAGAAGCCGGGACCCAGCGGGAGACTGGGAGAGAGTTTGGTGAGACGGGACGTTAGGTCCTGCTCTTTAGTGAGAGAGGGGGAATCTTTGTATATGTTTAGTGAGTGGCCAGACGGCCAAGGTTTTTTTATTTATGTCTGTTCTTTCTGTAACCTACTTGCCTTAATAAAACTGGTTGAGGCCAGTGAAACTAAAAGCCTGCAGTCGGAGTGCCTTATATTGGATGTGCCAATACCGATCTACGACAGTCGGCGATCCTGTGAGCAATGACCCCCTACGCTGGTCCAAGATGGCGGCCAAACGTGAGTGAGTGATCACAATATGTATATATATATATATATATATATATATATATATATATATATATATAGTAAATAAACGTAAAAAAAAAAAAAAACGCCCAAAAACTATAACATTTTACAATTACAGAGATACCAAATTTATATTTACACAACAAAAAAACTTTTATTTTTTTTCTGGTAAGGAGTTGTCTAGGGGCTAGGGAGGGCAGGGGTTGGGATGAGTTGACATTTTCATTGTAACTATTTTTGCGACTTTTTAGCACTTTTTAGTTTGCTTTTTAAGATGGCAGCATGAAGAAAATGCAGCAATCCTGATAGTGTTTTTATTTTAATTTTTTACAGCACTCATAGTTCAATATAAATGTTATAAATGCTAATTTTTTTCTGTGGTGCGATAACAATGCAGGGATACTCATTTTATATCCTTTTTTTATATGTGTATTTATCGTTTAAAATAATTCTTATGCATCACTATTAAAGATGGCCGAATTGATTCTAATGAAGTGGAATTCATTTAGACTTTCAGGAAAACTTCGGTTCTGCACGAAGCTGAAATTTAGGGGGATTCGCAGGAATGAAGCGTCTTTTTTATTGGCAAAATGGCCACGAGCACATGGCGTGATATAAGGCAGAGAACTCTGGGAGGAAGAAAGGAACACCCTCAATGACATGTGCAGACATGAAGCCAATCAGTGACCGTCGGGCTTCTGTGACATCACAGCCCTTTAAATACGGATGCCATCTTAAATCCTCACACTTCTCACTGTCTGTCCTGGCATAAGCATCTAGCTGCTGCTGCGTCAGCTCTATCTTGAACATATTATAACACAAACTCATTTTATCGGCGATTGGGGGGAAAGACCATCACAAGTGTGTGTCATTTGCTCACTTGTTATTTAACCAGCCTCTTTGCTGCCCACTGTCCTCAAATAGTTGGTCCTCACTGTATAGTGGTGCAGAGGCCACAGCACATAGTAGTTCTCTGGGTGTGGGAAGCGAACAAGTCAGTGGTGGGTTGAGGACAGGTGAGGGCCCCTCACCTGCTCCCGGGCCATGCCAACTAAGGGTTGTGTCTGATGAATTCACCGACTCTTGGCTGGGGTTGTCAGATGTCATCTGAGAGAAAGTGGATGGCCTAGTCAACCATTCGTGAAGCGTTGGCCTGGTGGTCAACACACGGCTGCTAGATGACGCCGTAAGCTGTGGCCTCGCGAGCTGACCCCTGCTGTGACGCCCTTACTGTGCTGAGACCTGTGCTGGATCCAGGAACCTACTATTGTGTTCTTTGACACTATTGTAGTATCTTGGCCCTCAGCTCGGTTCTTTCAAGCTGGCACTGATGTTACCTTGTCAGACTGCATTCCTGCTTCAGTTTTTTGGTCAGTTTTGCCCCTGTAAGTGCACAGGGAATTTTAGAGTGAAGCGATTCTAAGAGCGGCAGCAGTCATGTGCGTGTCATACTAAAACACAGCATTGTATGAAGACCAAACCAAGCTCCCTATGCATATTTAAGCATGGCACAATGTTCTACAACAACCTATAGGCTCTCTGCAGCCAGGAAATAGCTGTTTTTTAACGCGATGTGCCCCAAATAAATTCAGGTTGACACGATTTTCAGCAAACTCGGCGAAACAAATTTTTGTGAAATTCGCCCATCTCTAATCACTACATTCTGACAGACAAAACTTTTTTTGTTGACAAAGATATGTTATGGTGTTTTTTATTGCAGGATGAACTGACATTTTCATTAATATAAATCACTTTCTTGCAATAATGTCTTTTTTTATGCCATTTATCAAGTGGGTTAAGTAATGTGATAGTTTTAAAGCCTAGGTTGTTACGCAAGTGGAAATACCCAATATCTGTAACTTTAATTTTCATTGAAGAGCATTTTTTGAGTAATAGGATAATGTGTGTGTTCTACTTTTTGTGTATGTGTTTTTTTTTAAACTTTTTTAAAAACTTTTTTTTAGTTTTTATTTTTTTCTTGTATTCATAGGGAAAAATTATTGCAATGATCACTAGTAAAATACATGCCAATACTTGACTGTAGCTGTAAATCACCATGCTAGGCTTTGCCCTTGGGTACAAATAAACATAGGAATATCACAGACAACCCCAAAGCCTTTGTGAGGCTTCAGGATTATTATTGCAGCCATTGGAACCCCACGATTGTACAGCAGGGTACTCTCTCTCTGTCTTTCCCTTACATATATACAATCGGAATTGACCTCATTATCTGATGGGTAAGTGAACCTTGTGTAGCTGTAATTTACAGTGGGTCCCTTTCGTTCACCAGTTGAGCCCTTCTGATGTCTTGGACATACGTACATATGTCCATCTGCAAGATCCCCTTCCTGACTTCAACGTACTTCCAATGTTGGAAAGGGATGAAAAGTTACATTTAAACCTTGCTAAGCAATCATATGAATTAAGGTTGAAAAATTGATCTTTTTGCTCAGTGATATGCAAAGATTTTCTTATTCCCTTGATCTTGTACATTATTTATCCTTATTTATTACATTTGTACAATATTCAGATTATTAATTGTGGTTTCAACATTCTGTTTGAAGGCTAGTTTTCAAGGAGAGGAGGTGTATAATTTATGATCTGCAGGGAATGAGAATGAACACCTCTCTTTTATAAATTTCTTTTAACTGATATGCGTATATGATGAAGTTCTTACAGTAAATTTGCAACTCATTATGAATGTTTTTATTCACAATTGAGTCACATTATTATGACCAGTTCCTACTTTCATCATCAGCAACATGTAGCTATTGAAGGAAGTCACATGTCATTAGCTAGCTTCATGGGTATACAAGTTATGAAAGGCTGTCTGGACAAACATGTACCATAGTGCTGTCATGAATAAAGGGAACAATTTATCAGAGTTGCAGAGAGGAGGGATATGTATTGGCTTTCGGACAAAGGTGGCAGTATATCTAAAACTGCACAGTTTGTGAAATGTTCACATGCGGCTGTGATGAAAGTGTATTGTGAATGGACAAATGACACCATTGCAAGTAAGCAACACAAAAAATACGTAGCACCATGTGCTATTGAGGTGAGAGGTGAACATCATTTACAAAGGTGAATGAGGGTGATCCAACATGTTAAATTTGACCAGCTTTCCACTAAAATTAACCAAGGGGCTAGCAGATATGGGTCTACAACAATAGTGTAGTTTAACGGTAGGAATCTGAAGAAGACGACTGATCACAGCACCTCTGTCAACTGGCAGAAAATGATTTTGTTTTCACTGCAGTATCGGCATTTGACCTCCATAGAATAGCAAATGGTTATCTTCTCCAATGAGTCATGTATTCTGTTTAATCAAACAAATGAACATTGGCATAATATCAGAAAACAAACAGCTCACAACCATTGCTAGAACACAAGCTGGTGGTGGCATCGTAGTCTGGGGAATATTTCATGGCATTCTCTGGGCCCATGCATCCATGTGAAGGCACTCAACCAATAAAGGTATGAGTCCTGTTTTGGTAAATCATGTATATCATCTTTCAGAAGGTCAAAGAAATGTGTAGCATGAGTAGAAATGCATAAAATTGGATGGAAAAACATGACCCAGACTTACAAGTACTTCCCTGTCCCCTGTGGGATCTACTGTAGTCAGCATGATCCCAGATTCCTTAATCCCTCCCAGCCTGTCCAACTGCTGTTCATTACCTTGGCTAATAGCTGGTGGTCCTAATAATGTGATGTTACAGTGTCAGTGGTGTCGCTAGGCAGTTTTATCCAGGGCACAAGTGCCGATGGTCTCTTCATCTCTATGTGCGTCCAGTGAAAGCTTCCAGTTGAAGGCTTCCATGGGGTATCCGGCACAGGCGGAGTGAGTATTTTATCATATTTTTGTTTTATATATGCCCTATTACCTGCCTAGCTATATACTGGGGACCATATTACGTGCTTAGCTATATACTGGGGACCATATTAACTGCCTAGCTATATACTAGGGGCCCTATTACCTTCCTAGCTATATACTGGGGGCTATATTATTACCTTACTGTACACTGGGGGCCATATTACCAGCCTAACTGTATACTGGGGGCCATATTACCTGCCTAGCTATATACTGGGGCCATATTACCTGCCTAGCTGTATACTGTGGGCCATATAACCTACCGAGCTATATAATAGGCCCCTATTAACTGCCTAACTACATACTGGTGGCCCTAATACCTTCCTAGCTATATGCTGGGGCCCTATTACCTATCTATATGTATTGGGGGCCCTATTATTTATCTATCTATACTGGGGGCCCTACTATCTATCTATATATACTCGAGATTCTATTATCTATATAAACTGGGTGCCCTGTTACCTATCTGTACACTAGAGGCCCACTTACCCATCTATATATTAGGGGTCCTGTTGCGTATCTATATACTGGGGGCACTATTACCTATCTATATAGTAGGTACCCTATTATCTATCTATATACTGGGGGACCCTATTACCTATCCATATACTGGGGGCCCTATTATTTATATACCAACTGGGGGACCCTATTATCTATAAATCTACTTACTGGGTGACATATAACCTTTATATCTACCTACTGGGAGGGGGTCTATAAACCTAGCTAATGGGGACATATAAAGAAACAATAGGTGACTCTCCATCCCCCACAGCAGATGTCTGGCTTTTCTATCATTCCCCTAGTAGGGAGGTAGGTATATATGTGCTGGAAAAGTGAGGATTCTAAAATGCTTGTGTGGTAAATTCTGCAAAGATGAGTCATGGCCTGGAGAAGTCATCATGGCGGTCTGGGCTGGATGGAGAAGAGAAGGGTAAGTGAACAACTCCGATCAGAAAAGATGTTTCCTTTAAATCACTAGATATAACTTCTGTGTAATCACTAATATTTCTGCAGAGCCTACATACAACTAGTTTCTTCCACTATATGTTCCCTGTATGGCATTAATATACATCTTCAAAGCCTGTGTACAACTGATAGTTACATGTGGTGGTCGCGTTCGGTCATGGTCTAGCAGTATTATTTGAGCCTTAAGTAGTAATAGTTTTGGGTCTTGGTATTGAAGGAGCTTTTTTTTAGTAACAAACATTCATCTGGTATGCTTGCTCCATGTATAGGTGTATTATTTGGGGACTGTTATAAGGTATTACACTGTTATAGGTAGGTGAGCGATTTTGAAAATGCAACTTGGTCAGTGCCGATTTTCATTGTACAGTGGCTGCTGAGGTGATGGACAGTATCTATGTGGAATATGCAGAAAACTAGTGACAGGAACATAAGTTTTTCCTTTGTAAAAATACAAACCGTTGTTCACAATGTGGCGTGAAAAATGCCTTGTGAACCCAGGCCTACTGAGCAAAACTTAACACAAAGGGCCCGAGCTCCGGATGTTTTGGGACCCTAGAAACGCCCATGGGCTGTGTATTGCATATGTTAAATGCTGTAAATGCATTTTGGAGAACAAAAAAATGATTAATACCCTGCTTCTATCAGAACCTAGATTTAATAGTTTTTATTGCAGTGCTTAGTGGCAGGACATACATCAAGAAGAAAATATTGTATTTGTACTTAATTTCTGTAATTTGAAATACTTGCAGCAGACAAAAAAAGATTAAGATGCTGTGTTAAGTAAAATTGACCTCTAAAGTCTTATATTTAAAACATTTCAACTATCCAAAATACTATAATTTGTATTGTTTTATCTCCAGTTTTAAGTATATGTCACACACTGAAGTACTGTTTACCATAGTTTAGTCGTTTATCTCCAAATCTTAATTTCTTCAAGTATTTCCTTTCATTGACTAACTTCTAAAAACTACATTTTGTCTCCAAGATATGTAACCCCCCTCCAAAAAAATGAAAATGACTAATAATAAATCTATACTGTATAGTATTGAAATTAGCATTAATATTGTTATTCAGCTGCTTCTGTATCACAAAAGAGAGCCATGTATAAGTAATGCGAACTCATAGTTTAGTCGCAACTATCCCTAGTTATTTGTCTTGAAAGTCTCTATATATGGATATCCCATGGATGTTAAAGGGGTTGTCTCGCTACAAAGAATAGCTTTCAAATTGTAGGGAACACAAAATAAAGACATTTTCCAAATATATTGCTTTGTTCATCTGTTTTCCTTAAGGAGATACAAGTGAATTTATGGCCTCCCTGGCTTTTTCAGTACCCTCAGTAACTGACCTGTAAACAATTCTCCCCCCTGCTGTTTGTTCTATGTGATGTCATCACACAGGTCAAGGCAGCTTCTGTGCTGCTGGGCAGTAAAAAGCTTGATTTATCTCAAGTAAGCAGCACTGTAATTAGGGCTTTTGTTTGAGGGATCAGATAAAGAGTCCTGTTAGTAGTTTCAGAAGCTTCTGAGCTAATCTGATCTAATTAGCAACTGAAAACACAGGGCTGGATACACCATGGAGCTTATGCAAATTTCAGTCAGTCTGAACCAGGAAGTGACAGAGTATTTCATTCATGCAGCCTATGAAACTATGTAGGGAGACAACTCCTTTAAAGAGAGAAAATTCCTATAAGCTGGTTTCACACAGAACTGTGCTGAAAAATTTTAACTTTTCCACATGGGTTTGTGTGTGTTATTCAAAAACATTGTGGACATATGTTACATTAAAATTTATAGTGAATTATAAAATGCATTACATACAATTCATTTTGGTTTGGGCTTTTTGTGGTGGTTTTTGCAGTATGCTTTATGTATGCTTTATGTATCATGTATTTTGCTAGTGGTTTTCCCATGGGTTCTTCTATAGGACTTTAAAAAAATTAGGAAAAACATATGTTAAAAACGACGATCAACAAAAATGCCATCAAAACACATAAACAATATTTACATGTTACATTTTAAACACTGGTGCTTTCATGTGGATATTTATTTGGCTTAAAACGCCCCTGTAGGAAGGAGCTTTTAAGTGCTTCGTGTTAATAGTGGATGCCTTTCTGTGTACAACACTTATGTGAAATATTAGCTACTCTTGGGCTTTTCATGTATTGTTATCTTTCAACTTTGTATAATAAAGCATTTAATTGAAAAAACTAAGAAAGAAAGAAAAAAATTTATTTTATATGTCGTGGAATCAAGGGTACCAACTTCATTAGGTATATATTTTTTTTTGTACTGGTTCATATGGGTTTCCTCCAAATGCTTTGGTTTATTCCCACTCTTCAAATACATGCTGATTAGTGATGAGCGATTAGTAAAATTATCATTATCGAGCCGATGCGAGATTTTGGAAATTATTGCGCCGATGTACGATATTTGATAACAATTAATCATTGATTCAAATTACAGTCTGTGGGAGAAGAAGGACAGGTTAACTTTTAGACCCAAACAGGTGAGGAGAAGCTGAAATTACCATCCACAACAGTAAACTGGATATATGGTACATCTTAGTCAAGACAATTAGGCTATAAGAGTCACAGAAAAAATTCACAGGCTAAAAAAATTCATTCCGTTCAATGGCTAACCAAAAGGATGAGGACGCCGTAGCCACAGCAGGTACTGCGGTAGCAGCTTCTACAGTGCCCCTTGGACACAAAAGAAGACAATAGTATTGGAAATGGCACACGGTAATTGGCAGGAGACCCCCAATCACTTTTTGCATGGACCAAGAACTTGTCATATATGTGGTGGCACCAAGAACATCCCAATGGGGAACGTGGAGGTCCAGCTGGCAGGGCCCTAGTTAGAGTGGGTGCGGTGAGAGCCAGGACTACTGTCAGTCATCTATAAACCATTTAATGGCCACATGCAGCTAAGTCAAATGGGGCGCCCACCCATTACTACTTCCTTTGTTTAACATATCACCAGGCCCCTTTTGGATTAGGGCCCCTGACAAGAATACTGCTCTATTGGCACCTCTGGCATCCATTTTAAAGTAGCCTGACCCCAAAACCAGCAAAAATACCCTTTTAGACCCTCAGAATAAAAATTTGCAATAAGAAATTGACTATTTTAAAAAAACTATTTTGTTTAATGCTGCTACGGCTTCATGCCATTTTACTGCTGGCACGTTTCTGTAGTTGTTCCACCATGACACTAGAACATGAAGAAGACGCAACACATGTCTCCAGTTGGTCAATAAGGCCTGTCTCAAATTCCTGTATTCTACTGTCAAATGAAGTGAGTTGAAGGAAATTGCTGACTTTTGATTTGGAACGTGGATCTAGGAGGGTTGACACCCAGTAAGCGCTGTTCATTTTGATGGCCTTGAAGTGTGTGAAATAAGCTATTTTTCAATAAGACCTTTACTATTGGATTCTTTTACAGCAGCATGACCCCAAAAGCCCTTATATTCCCTCAGAATAAAAAGTGCCGGAAGAAATAAGTATTTAAACCACTATTTTAGTGAATAGGACATTGACTATGCCTATCATTTCCCGCAGCCTGACCCCAAAACCCGCACAGATGCCCTTATGAACCCTCAGAATAAAATAATAAAATTAACTATGTCCAACAAGATTTTTTCCAATGCTGTTGCTGCTACCGCTACTTGACATTCTACTGCTGTTACATTGCTGACGTTGTTCCATAGTGACATTAGAATGTGAAGAAGATGCAACAGATGTCTCCAGTTGGTCAATGAGCCCTGTCTCAAATTTCTGCATTCTACTGTCAAATTAAGTGGTTTGAAGGAAATTGCTGACTTTTGTTTTGGAACGTGGATCAAGGAGGGTGGATAGCAAGTAACTGCTGTTCAATTTGATTGCCTTGAGGCATGTGAAATTTGAAATCAGTATGTGAAACACGCTTTTTTTCAATACGACCTTTACTATTGGTGTCTTTTACAGTGACATGACCACCAAACCAGCAAAAATGTCCTTATTGACCATAAGAATAAAAATCTCCGGAAGAAATTATTATTTCAGACACGAGTTTTCTGAATAGGACATTGAGTATCGCTATCTTTTAACGCAGCAAGACCACAACAGCAGCAAAAAAAGACCTTCTGGAGACTCAATAAAACGAGCAAGAATAAGAGTATGTGAATTAAGCTTTTTTTCAATACGACCTTTACTATTAGTGTCTTTTATGGTGACCTGACCACCAAACCAGCAAAAATGCCCTTACTGATCGTCAGAATAAAAATCGCCGGAAGACATGATTATTTCAAACAAGAGTTTTCTGACTAGGACATTGACTATCACTGTCTTTTAAAGCACCATGACCCTAATACCAGACAAAATGCCTTTATGCACACTCCCAATAAAATTTGCACAAAGAAATTAAGACGGTTGACGGGGAGGTCCAGATGAGACAGCAATGCTGCCAGTTGGGCTGAAGCAGTGTGCGAATGCCGGAAGAGTGATCTAAGACATTGAGCCTTCCTCAGAAGGCCCTTTTCCTTGGCTTCCTTTTTCTTCCTCTCGTTTTCTCAGTGCGCTGGAGGAAACTCTCTCTGATCTTGGGGTGGCGATTGTGCTCCACACGAACATTGATTCTTGTGGAAAGGGTTTTACCATTGATGTGCCTGTTCACAATTATACCAACAGCATGCTGTTTAGCATTTGTAGATCCTGCTGGTCTTGCCATGATAGCATTTAGGTGGCATGCCGTTTTCTATGGTGCCCATACCCTTAATGTGCACAATGTCGCCCTTCTTGTAGATGCACATGTATATTGGCAAAGGCAGAGGGCCACTGACTGGAGTACTACCCTATTTGAACCCCTGGCACTTCTTTCACAGTAGTCTGACCCCAAAACCAGCAGAAATGCTCTTATGGACACAGAGAATAAAATTACCAGGAAGAAATGAATATTTGAAACAAGATTTATTTGAATAGATCCTTGAATATTGTCATCTATTCCAGCTGCATGATCCCAAAAGCAGCAAAAATGACCTTTTCGACACAATAAAATTAGCAAGTAAAAAAGAGTTTTTAAAAAAACAAAAACATTTTTTGGAATAGGGTGTGCATTATAGCTGGTTTTTACAGCACCATGACCCCAAAAGCTGGAAAAATGACCTTTACGACACTCTTAAAAATTGAGATGAAGAAATGCCTGTTAGAAACAACATTTTTTACAATAGGACTTGGATTATAGCTGTTTTTTACACTCGCATGACCCCAAAACCATTGATACTGCTTAAAATTTTCATGAAGAAATGAGTAATTGGAATAAGGTTTTTTTCAACAAAACTTGTACTATTGGTGTCTTTTACAGTCTCCTAACCACCAAACCAGCAAAATGACCCTTTGTCCACTCTGAATAAAATTTGCAGTAAGAAATGAGTATTTAAAAAAAAAAAATCAAGAGGACCATTTCTTTTTCAAGAGGAATGTGAAGTAGACCGGCTACTAAATGTGACCTCGGCAACTGGGGCAACAACATCATCAGAGATCCACGTCTGATTCATCTTGATAATAGTCAAACGATCCACATTCTCAGTGGAAAGCCAGATACATTTGTCTGTTATCACTCCTCCAGCACTCCTGAAGGTCCACTCCGAGATGATGCTGGCTGCTAGGCAGTAGTGATGAGTGATTGTCTCAGCAATCGTTATCGAATAGATAGCCGATATCGGTAATTATCTTGTCGACAGTCGATAACAGATTATCGGTGATGACCATTAAAGTCTATGGGAGAGGAACAACACCTTCATTCTCACACCCAAACAGGGGTTAATAGAAGCTGGAATTAACATCCACAACAGTAAACTGGAAACGTTCTACATATTAGGCAAGACAATTAGGCAACAAGAGTCACAGAAAAAAACTGACATACTATTCACTATCCCTGTCTTGTACCACAGCATGATCCTTAAACCTGCATGACCAACAAATTAAAAAGTGCCAAAAGGCAGTATTTGAACCATCATTTTACTTGAACTGGACATTGACTATCCTTGTCCTGGAATGCAGCATGACCCTTAAATCTGCATGACCCACAGATTGAAAAGTGCTTGAAAAAGGAGTCTTTCAACCACCATTTTAGTTGAACTGGACATTGACTATATCTGTCCTGTACCACAGCATGACGCACAAACCTGCATGACCCACAGATTTAAAAAGTGCCGGAAAAAGGAGTCTTTGAACCTCCATTTAAGTTGAACAGGACATTGACTATGCCTGTCCTGGACCGCAGTATGACCATTAAACCTTTCTGACCCACAGATTAAAAAGTGCCGGAAGAAATAGTCTTTGAAGCAGTATTTTAGTGAAATGGACATTTACTATTCATATCCTGTAACGCAGCATGATCCAAAAACCCACACAGGTGCCGTTATGGACCATCAGCAGAAAATTTCGCAATAAGAAATAAACTACATTAAAAACAACTCGTTTTCCAATACTGCTGCTGCTAGAGCTACTTGCCATTCTACTGGTGACTGTCACGGGTGGTCCCGCAGCCCCTCGCCCGGGCTGCGGGCGCTCCCGTGTTGCCACCCGCCGGGTCCCCGCTGCCCCTGCCGGGCCCGCGGGTCGGGTCCCGGCTTCCCCCTTACCTTCCGGCGCTCCTGAGTCCTCTCGTCCTCCTGGCCGGCCGGCGTGCGCGCGCCCGCCCCTTAGGCGCGCGCGCGCCGGCTCTCGAGGATTTAAAGGGCCAGTACGCCCATTATTGGCTAAGATTGGCAGGTGACCCTATTTAACCCTCTTCCTTCCGGGTCACCTTTGCCGGATCTTTAGTGCCGTACAGCCTTTAGAGAAAGCTTCTAGTGCCTCGTTGTCTGTCTACCGTGTACCGAACCTCTACGCTCCTGTTTCCTGACCACGAACCATTGCCGCCTGTCCTGACCTCTTGCCTGTCCCCGACTCCGCCTACGCCTCACGATTCTGTACCACGCACAGCCTTGGCTGCCACCGCAAGCAAGTCACGCCAGTGGGACGACCTGGTAGTTCTCCGCCGCAGCAAGTCCATCCCGCTTTGCGGCGGGCTCTGGTGAAAACCGGGTTCTACTTAGATTCCGTCCCCTGGTACGGCTTACACCATCGCTTGCGGTGGTCCAGCGGATCCACTACCTGCATTCGTTACAGTGACATTGTTCCACCTTGACATTAGAATGTGAAGCAAACGAAACAGATGTCCCCAGTAGGTCAACCATGTCTGTCTGAAAATCATGCATTCTACTGTCAAGTGGGTTGAAGGAAATTACTGATCAAGGCGGGTGAGGCTGTAAACATGGATCACGCAGGTTCAGCTAGCAGGGCCGAAGTGACCGTGACTGGGAGGATGAGGAGGTAAGACTGCTGGATGCAGGTTGCATTAACCACTGAAGAACAGATTGGCGATGCTGTTCGTTACTGAGATTCAGAGGGCACCGACCCAGCGATGACCGGCCTGACGGTCCTGCAACCGAAAATCCGCTGGCTTGCGTGTTGTCGCCAGCACTGGAAGGATCACCTTCTCTACCTCCATGTCCTACAGCCCTCTTTGCTCGCTTACCACCTGCATTTCGCTCCATGTTCAGAAAGATAAAAAAATTTAAAGGTATGGAAGAGTTGTTGACAGACGGGAAATCACAGCTATTCTTAAATCCCTCTAATTTCCAACAGCCAACTTTGTTTAGAAATAGAATTGTTTCTATCGAATACCTGTGAAATGCGGTCTGGTGGAAGAACCGTAACACCAAATCAACAGTGTTCTTCCTAAAGTCCTAGGGATTTACAGCTGCCCAGTAGGACTAGGAATTGATAGTTTTCAACAAACTATCATACAAGTGCTCTATCTGCGCCAAACTGAGATTCACAGAGCGCAATAAAACTATTCAAAAGTTACACAGATGAGAAATTGCGTTTTTTGCAGCAATGACAAACAAGAACAGTTACTAGAAAAATTTTCAAAATTGGCGTACAACGTGGCTATTTAAAAAAAACTGGGGCCGCACCACGTGCAATACAGCTATTTAAAAGTTATTCAGATAACAAAAGGTGGTTTTTGCACCAATGAAATACACCAACAGTTACTACAAAATTTCTGTATCCAAATTTAAGTACAAGGTGGCTCTTTGAACAAAACTGGGCCGCACCACGTGCAATACAGCTATTTAAAAGTTATACGGATAACAAAAGGTGGTTTTTGCACCAATGAAATACACCAACAGTTACTACAAAATTTCTGTATCCAAATTTAAAGGGGTTTTGCCACGATCTCATTTCATACCTCCTGTATCCAGCTGATCAGCTCTGTGTGCTCAGAAGGGGGCGTGTGTGTTTTATTTGAATTGCATATCATGTGACCCTGCAGGATAACATCACCAGAACTTTCCCCTCTAGTCAAAGAAAGGTCTGTTGATGTGTAGAACTGTTAGTAGCTACATTGTAGCTCAACCGTAAAACTTTTGCCTCCAGGCACAAGGGTCCTCGGTTCAAATCCCTGAAGTAACCAAACCTATGGATTTTATTTCTCTTTATCAATGCACAGACCTCATTGAGGGTTCTTTTTTATTTATTTGCACTGTTTGACTATTTACTAAGGAGTACATAGGGCGAGAGTAGAGTGACAGCATCTGGGGTTTGAACACTCAGTAGATGCCTGAGAGGAAAGGTGAGGTCTGAGCATGTCTGACCAGGACTGAGGAGCTCTCAGCCCTGGTTGTATCCCCTGGAGACGAGCAGTAAACAATGGTTCACTAAAGGGGCAGCTAGAACAAAATCGGTCCAGAATTTTTAATAATGATGAATGGTGAAAATGTTTGTTATTTCATTTGCAAGCTTCCCACATCAATTTTACTTTGTGGCAAAACCGCTTTAAGTACAAGGTGGCTCTTTGAAAAAAACTGGACCGCCCCACGTGCAATACAGCTATTTAAAAGTTATACGGATGACAAAAGGTGGTTTTTGCACCAATGAAATACACCAACAGTTACTACAAAATTACTGTATCCAAATTCAAGTACAAGAGGTCTCTTTGCAAAAAAATGGGCCGCACCACATGCAATACAGTAATTTAAATTTACACGGATGAGAAATTGCGTTTTTTGCAGCAAAGACACACAAGAACAGTTACTAGAAATTTCTGCATCAAAATTGGCGTACAACGTGGCTATTTGAAAAAAACTGAGGCGCACCAAAGTGCAATGCAGCTATTTGAAAGTTACACGGATAAGAAAATGCATTTTTTGCAGCAATGACAAATGAGAAAAGTTACTAGAAAATGTCTGTATCAAAATTGGCGTACAACGTGGCTTTTTGAAAAAAAACTGGGACGCACAAAATAAAAGGTACAATTTAACCTCAGGTGCGAGGTGTGCTGGCCAAAAAGTTGTAAAAAAAAAAGCCATTTCAATGCAGTTTCAAAGCAGAGTCTGGGCTGCACAATATGCACCCTCCTTTCCAAAGCCTGTCTATCTGTCTGTCCGTCTGTCCGTCCCCCCCCCACCTCCTCACGACTGGACAGCACTAGGTGCTTCTTTAAAAGTCTCTGTCTAACTAAATAAGAACTGAAATTCTCTAATCTACCTATATTCTAATGTTCACAGCTAAAAGCATAGTTGTCTGTATGAATAAAGGAAAGAACTGTGTCTCTGAGCTGAGCTGTAGTGAGAGACATGCAGCAGACATCTTGCTCTAATGTTAGACACTGAAAGACTGATGCTGAACAGGAAACGCTAGTCTATGCAAAACGAGGTCATGTGATTTTTCCAGCCAATGAAATCCATGCACATCACAGTCATGACGTCGCACACCCAGCTCACCCTGCTCTATGCTCTAAGCTGATTTGCTAGCCTCCAAAATGCCAGGAAATGCTGAAAATGGCGCGATAGTAATAGATTATCTGTAAGATTGTCACCTAAAATATCGTGTGCGGAAATTTCCGATCAGCCTAAAAATCGTGCCGATTTCAACTTTGTTGATTATAATCGCTGATCCCTACTGGGCAGGATAACACTTCTATGATGTGCCGAGCAAGCTCGGGCCATTCATCCATTTTGGATACCCAGAAGTCGATTGGCTCTGGAACATGTCCAAAAACATCGGTGTTGAGCTACAGATAGTGGTGGACCATGATCTTAAGGCAGTTTCTGTGTGTCTGACTTGTGCCCTGCATTACAGGCATTGATGAGGTGGTAAAGGTTGCCAGAGGTCACCCATTAGGCTTCTGCCACAATGTCTGTGCTGCTGCTGCTACGGCTACATGCTGCTCTACTGCTGTCACATTGCTGACGTTGTTCCACTGTGACATTAGAACGTGAAGCAGACACAACAGAAGTCTTGAGTTGATCAATGAGCACAGTCTCAAATTCCTGCATTCTACTGTCAATTTGTGTGGGTGGAAGGAAAGTGCTGGCTTTCGCTTTGTAACGTGGATCAAGGAGGGTGGCTACTCAGTAACCGCTGTTCATTTTGATGACCTTGATGCGTGGATCATGTTGGAGGAAATGGAGCATCCAAGCACTCATGTGAGACATGCAGCCAGGATTTCCCAAGCCTCGGGGTTGAGGGGCACTAAACAGATCTTCCTCAAATCTGTGCCAACCTCTTTCCAATGCAGGGACATCGGTACCGTCAGTGTCCAGCCATGCCTCCTACTCCTCCACTTTCTCATCCTCAGCATCTACACAGCCCTGACACCGCCTAACGAAAACCTATAAAGTTAGGAAAACTGTTGGGCCTTCTTGATCTGACGCCGAGTAAGGCTCTGTGTCCGCATCTGTGTTCGCCAGTTGGAAAGGCAACATTTCCAAGGCCAAGAGCCTGGCGATGCCGACATTCAGGCTTTTGGTTGAGGTGAAAGCATTTCTTCTGCTTCCACACCTGGTACACAGAAGGCTGGCTGCTAGACTGGCTGCTGTACGGCGTGCAGGTCAAACAGGTGGAGGGAGAAGGGGTAGGCTGTGTCTTTCGTGGTGGTAATCGGGCGATGGTGTGTGGCACTGGGGCTGATCCTTGCTCATGCCACTGCGGGACATGGGCAGCAGAGGAACACTTGGCCTTGGAAGTGGAGGAGGAGGAGACAGAGGATGTCACAGTGGTTGGAGGCCCAGGACCTGTGTGGCTTTTTTTCTCCAAGTGACTCCTCTTGCTTTAGATGCATGTGCCTACTCATGTTCGTGGTGGTTAAACACTTTAGATTTTTCCCTCTACTGACACATTGATGGCAAATCCGGCATATGACATCGCTCGGCGAATCTGAGGCTTAATGGAAAAAGGCACAGGCTTCCCAGGTCCTGGACCTCTTCGACGGCGATAACCTAGTAGCAGTGTTTCCACTTCCACCACAGATCATGGCTGGCTGACTAATCTCAGCGGACTTGTGCGACCTCCCTCTCCCTTTCTGAGGCCGGACCCGCACTGACACTACCCCATCATCTTCTTCCTCATCCACTGATGAAGCGCTCGCAAGCAAATGCTGCTGAAAAGACCATGTTGGATCCGCAATGTTGTTATCAACATCATCATCATCATCACAAGTGACTTCCTCTTCTTGACAGTCTACATCCTGAAGCTGCAGGCTAGAAGCCACAGGGACTGCAAGGCGTTGCGACCACTCAGGATTTGTGCCGACTGACCAGCTTCCTTCTCCTCTGACGGCATCAGCGATTTGTCATCACAGCAGACAAAATCATCCTCTTCGACCTCTTGATCTTTTCAAATGCCTTGTGACCCCAACCACATTGTGTCATCAAAGAGCTCTTCACAACATGGATTATCCACAGTGGTCTGTACATGGGTTGACATTTGGTTTGACTTTGCTTCAGGTTGGATGGATGCTGACGATGATGGTGACGAGATTTGTGGCCATGACTGGGAGGACCATATGGTAAAACCGGTGGATGCAGGTTGTGTTAACCACCGAAGAACAGATTGGTGACACTCTTTAGTACTGAGATTCACAGGTAACCGAACGAGTGATGACAGGCCTGACTGTCTTGCAACTGACAATGTGCTTGCTTGCATGTTGATTGAAGCACTGGAAGGAGCGCCTGCTCTCATACCTCTAGCTCCACGTCCTACTCCCCTCTTTGCTCGCTTACCACCTGTAGTTCACTCCATGTTCAGAAAGATAAATATTAAAAAGGTCTAGAAGATTTGTTCACAGTCTGTACTGTACTGCAAAGACCGCAAATCACAGGTGTTCTTAAATTCCTATTTTTTTCAACTGTCATCTAGGATTAGAAACAGAATTGTTTCTATCAAATATCTATGAAATGCGTTCTTGTGGAGGAACCGTTACACCAAATCAACAGTGTTCTTCCTTCAGTCCCTGAGATTTACAACTGCAGAGTAGGACTAGCAATTGATTTTTTTCTACAGATTATCTAAGAACTGCGGTCTTTTCTGACAACTGACAAGCACGGATAGAAATAGAATTTTTTTTCTAAGGAATATAGAATAAATGTGGTCTTTTCCCACAACTAACAACCAGGAGTACAGATTGAATATTTTTCTAGGACTTATCTAAGAACTGCAGTCTTTTCGGACAACTGACAAGCACGGATTGAAATAGAAATTTTTTCTAAGGAATATAGAATAAATATGGTATTTTCTAGGGGTGAGCGATTATTATTGATGTTGAAATCGGCACGGTTTTTAGGCTGATCGGAAATTTCCGATCACGCGATAATTTAGGTGAGAATCTGCGCATAATCTATTACTATCGCGCCATTTTCGGCGCTTCCTGTCATTTTGGCAGCCAGAAAATCAGCTTAGAGCATAGAGCAGGGTGAGCTGGGTGTGCGACGTCATCACTGTGATGTGTATGGTTGTCATTGGCTGGAAAAATCACATGACCTTGTTTTGCATAGAACAGCACTTCCTGTTCAGCACCAATGTGTCAGTGTCTCTCATTAGAGCAGGATGTGTGCTAGATCTCTCCGCAATACAGCTCAGCTCAGCTCAGAGACACAGTTCTCTTTATTGACACAGACAACTATGCTTTTAGCTGTGAACATTAGAACATAGGTAGATTAGAGAATTTCATTTCTTAGTTAGTTAGGCTGAGACTTTTTAAAGAAGCATCTAGCGCTGTACGGCCGCGCGGGGTGGAGGAGGGGGGTGCCGGCGAACACAGAAAGGAAGCCAGGCTTTTGAAAGGAGAGTGTATATTGTGCAGCCCAGACTCTGCTTTGAACCTGCATTGAAATGGCTTTTTTTTACTAGTTTTTAGCCAGCACACCTCGCACCTGAGGTGAAATAGTATCTTTTATTTTCTGCAGCCCAGTTTTGTTCAAAGACCCACCTTACATTAGGATACAGAAATTTTCTAGTAACTGCTGTTGTATTTCATTGGTGCAAAACCCACCTTTTATTATCCGTACACATTTTAATTAGGTGTTTTTCACTTTGGCGCAGGCCATTTTTGTTCAAAGACCCATCTTGTACTTATATTAGGATACAGAAATTTGCTAGTAATTGCAGGTGTATTTCATAGGTGCAAAAACCACCTTTTTTTTTTTTTTTTTTTTTTTTTTAAAACATAATTTTCATTGAGATTATAACAGAGTTTTACAAAAAGAAAGAAATTTCCCAACGCAGGGGAAAAAGAACAAAAGAAAAATTAAAACAATTGCCATGAAATACACTCAGATAAAAATTGACATTTTGTATTTCAAGTAGAGATATAGGAGAATCAGTCTGCGGAACGAATGTTCAGCAAACGAAATCATTACCCAAGAGTAGAACTAAATAGCTCAGTAAAAGAATAAAATAATTATCAACAAAGTTAACCAATCACAAAGTACTTGGACTTAGTCCAAAATGTCCATTTATTTTTAATTCCAGCTACCAGGTGTGGAGGAATCGCCAAGCAAGTTTCACATTTAAAATGGAAATTGACTATTAATAACTTCTGCAGTACTAAGAATCTCTGCCGATTTCCAGTGAGCTGCTATGGTCAGTCTGGTGGCTGAAAAAGATGGTAAAGGACAGTTTGGAAAGAAAAAAGGTAATCATCTAAGGTCAAGTCGAG